>JAMPIV010002276.1:150000-266040 GCA_024509875.1 Oreohelix idahoensis | reverse complement strand
GTCTCTTTCTGTGCTTTTATAAACTCTTTATTATAAGAAAATTGATTATAATACTTAAAACCAACTTACCCTTTTCCATTAACCAACCTCCTTTTCTAATTCCATCACTCTTTCTTCCGTCCTAGCTTTCTGAGAGACAATTTCTACACCCAAAGTTTCGATGAATTGAAAAGTCAATTCTACTCCTGAAACACTTCTAATTTATTATCACTCATAGCCTTAGGATTTGTTACTTTCGTGAAATAGTGTTATATTACTATAGTTACGACCACCAGATCCCACTAATAACCTTAGTGTTTTAATCTCTTGCTAAGTATTCTTAACCTTATAACTCTAATTAAAGTGGGCAGGACCAGCAGCACTTTAGAAACCTTAGCTCTTGAAACCTTCAAGTCTTGTTTTTAATCCGACATCCCAACGGCGTCGTACAGTTTCACCCTCACTTCACCCGTTACCCAGTAAAGTTAACGCAGTCCCTGTTACTGTCACAACGGTATACTGTAGATTACCATACTAAGCTTTTTACACTGACTGAATTACAGCTCTTTCTAATTGGAAAATTACAGAGCATTATTTTAAAATAGGCAGAGAACACAAAGACCAATAAGAGGCAAATTAATTATTGTTGTCTCCCACTTGAACTCACCCTTACCGTTAATGTAATTAGGAATAAATAGGGGTATAGGCCATTCATTATGTTTTTCAATAAATAACAGGCTCAATTATGAAAAATGCATTGAATGATGTGTGTAACTGAATGAATCAATTGCCCTGGTTTAAAGTAACAGGCTCCCTGGTTCTTTTAAAAAGTTTAATTTAAAAGTAAACTGGGACACAAATTTTATTGCCATATTTATTTGACTTTAATTTGTATAATTTAATAATACTCATTAATACCTCGAGTATAGAAGTTAATATAGAAAGTTAAAGTAATAGCTAAAAATATTAGCAGGCAATTACAACTCCGTTAACGAAAATAAAGAAAGACGAAGTCGAAAAACTTAGATAGAAGAAGAACACAATGAAGTTTATAGGCTTTCCGGGGTGCTCGAAACACTGGACCTTCAGAAAAGGCAGCACCGCATCTTATAAAATATTTATTTAAATTTAAAATCTAAGCGCTATCGCTATTTTCACAGTTAATATTATGACTTCGGCTTGTATTGTGTGAAACCAGAGGATGATAGCACTACTGGCAAAATACAATCTTTATTATAAGGAATCACCAGAAGTTAGAGAGATAATGGTAAATCTAAAAAACCCTTTGTGGATTACAGATTTAATTGGATATAGATATGAAAGAGATCCAAATAAGATTCGTAAAAATGCACTTTCGAACTTGCCTTGCACGTATATGCTCATGTCACAGTAGAGGAAAATTTGATCCTATGAAAATATTGAAATACGCCTTATGCTCCGGGGGCGACGGAGAGCGGGGGGGAGCGCTTACTACTTAAAACGGTAATGGAAATAAATAAAAATTCGGCTCCTAATTATTACAGTTAACACAGTAACCTGGCAGGGAGAGCATCTACCATATTTAAAACAATCGTTTGGAATTTGTAAGACATAAATATAGTTAGTATACAAGATCTTTTATCACTTCTCTAATTATTTAATACTAGCCGATTTTGCCCTACTCCACTCACGTAATAAAGGTTATTAAGGATCATATAAGGAGGAAAAAGCCCACTTCAATGTTAGCCTATAGTTGATTCGCCTGTATATATTGGGCGTATAATTGGGGCGTACTCGTTGGTTTATCTTATAAGTCCTCGGATTTAATATAGCACAAAATCAAACCCCCATAAAATCAAATATGCGCAGTTTCGAGAGCGGGCTCAAGTCCTGGAAGTATAATAAAGAGACTAATTGGACTGGGCGTTTATTTTTCTAAATCTAAATATGGAAAATGTCTTGTGTACATGGGACATCTTCTGACCCAGATTATTGGATAATACTATATTTTTTTTAATAATATCTTTTTCTTTTTTCTATTTTAGGAGAAGAGGAAAGAAGAGAATGCGGAGATAGTCCGAGTAATCCAACACGTATCCGGCCATTTTGTCAATGCGTTGCTTCTAAAACTAAATATTTCTCATATGTAGTAGGCAATGAAAAACGTGCACGCATAGCTGGTTAGTAAATCATATCTTCACAAGGCTGGTTTTAAAGGACTTGAAAAGAGCCATATTTTTCTTACTCGGATAGGGATAAACGGAGTTTCAAGCCTTATCATCGAATTCCTCATTTATATGGACGAAAGGAAGGAAAACATAGAGACGAGAAATGGGGGAGGACGACTCATTAAGGGAATGAGAGACGATAATGGAATAGACCTTGAGCCTTGATTGCACGAACACAACGGAAAGACCTTGAGACCGGTAATTTTCGTTGATGAAAGTCCTTGGTACAGCTAAGAAGGCTTTGATAAAAATGAATATAATAAAACGTTTTCAAATAAAGGTTATCTCGTCGGTCACCGTTTATCTGGACTTCAAATATCTCCCATAGTTCCTTGCACTGATATACAACATGGGATTATTTGCATATATGTGATGCTTAATAATTTCTTCAATTCTTTTTTAATGAAGTAGTTATTTTGTCCTGGAAGAAAATAATTTACCGTAAATGAAGGAAGTTGCATATTTTCGGCATAGGCGTCTATGCAATTCGAATGTTAGAGGGGTTTGTTAACTGATTACTACGTGAAGTCATTTTTTATTTCTTCGAAATATTTGAGAGACTCCGATACAGTTTACCTCGCTTAGCTTCTCTGCAGAAATATTTATACATCTTCACTGCCATTGTATGCAGTGTAAGAAACTTGACATTCATACCCTTTGTATTACAGACGTAGAATACCGCAAGATACGCCTATGCATTGAAATACACAATCAGTAGAACGGTAACTGAACACACCGGAAGGATGAATGTAATGTGCAAAACAGTGCGGAAGTGAGCTGAAACACGGTGAAAATCACAAAAAATGCGTTCAAGATGTTAAATCGAAATAGCTCACAAATATGAAGGGGTAAGCCCTGTCAAAACCAGGCTGGACTAGGAGGTGGTCGATTTTGTATACTTTAAATAAAGAAAATTTAAAACCATAAGTTTGTTAACGAGGAAAAAAATGTCCCCCTCGAGACATAGCGATCATTAGTTTATATGCAAAGTTGCAACAATTACGATTAAGTGGTTGCAGAGATATTGAATATTAAACAGCGGCAAACATTGTGAAACGCACTATAATGATCTCTTAGCTCCCTATAGAGAATAGGTCTTCAATAAACTGGTATTAAACCTTGCAACCCTGTGCTAACGTTCAAGAGTTTTACATTTATAAATGCATATTTCCTTTTCATTATGTATCCCATTTCTTAATCATCATTTGTCTTTCTGCTCCTTACAGATAATGTACTCACTGCTGTCACTGGTCACATTGCAGGAAGCCTGCACCAAGCTTTCACCATGTTGTTGTAGCGGTGGTTTCTGTAGCAATGTGTTTGTCATGATGAGGTTGCCAGCCTCATATACAACCTTATACTTGTCGCCATGTACGACATGCCTTAGTCCTATTCCTTACGACATGAGCATTTTGGTATCGCTGAATTCCTCTTACCCTGTGGTTTTGAAAACAGACGGTGCCTTGCAATGCTATCAACTGGGTTCCTCAATGTATGACTTCAATCTTTACCCTTTAGCTCCCCAGGAGCTTAGGCCTGCAACAAACATATGCCATATACTCCTGTCACGTGCCATCATCTCAAGTTCTTTCCATGTTTTCCTCATTATTTTCACTTCTGTCTCCAGTTTTCTTCTCCATATGTTTATTGATCTACTCTGCTTCTCCTACCTTGGGGGTTTCAGAGCAAGGACTGCAATAGGATGTTATCCACAGATCTCCACAATGTGTGTTCTATACATCGCCATCATATTCTTCTCATCTCTTGTTCAACTGGAACTTGTCTGGTTTTTGTCAACAGTTCCACAATAGTGATCTTGTCATACTATTTTAATCCTCCAATTCTACGCAATTCTAGATCATATATGAAAGCATGTCGGTTTTTGTTGTTGTTGTTGTTTTTGCTGTTATCTATGTTTCAGAGCCATACAATAGGACTGACTTGACATTTGAGTTGAAGATTCTTATTATTACTGCTAAAAAAAATTGAAAGGTCACTTACAAATTCATCTGCAGTTTAAAAAAAATAAAGATACAATTATGAAAGTCACATATCGTAAACGGTTTTCATTGCACATTACATTGACATTAAAATGAAGAAAAACTAATGATTTTATTAGTAAGAAAATCGATGTCAATCATCTTACCTCCCTTTTTGAAAATTCAGAATCATTAAACAAAAGTTAACATGATTCAAAATCGAGTGTGTCCACCATGAGCTTGAATGCATTAAGTGCACCTTTGCCTCATTGATAAGACAAGAGTTCTTAGAGTCATTTGTGGGATCGCTTGCCACTCCTGCTCCAGGAAGAGGAACAACTGATTGAGGTCAGTAGCAGGTGGATGATTTTCTCTAAGTCTACGTCCTAGCACATCCCATACATGTTCTATCGGACTGAGATCAGGAGAGTAAGCTGGCCAGTCTAAGCGGGTGACATGTTGCTGTTGTAGGAAGTTGTTCACGACCCCAGCTCTATGTGGTCGGGCATTGTCGTCCTGCAGGATAGAATCAGGTCCTAGAGCCTGAAGTGCCGTAAGAGCAAGCGGCTGTAAGATGTCATTTCTGTAGGCCAAACCATTCAACGTACCATGCACTCGATACAAGGGTGTTCTGGAGGTCACACTAATTCCGCCCCACACCATTACTGATCCACCGCCATAGCGATCATGTTCAAGAACGTTGGCATCATGATAGCGTTCTCTTGGGTGCCTCCAGACACGATTTCTGCCATCTGTGAATGATCTGGTGAAACGGGATTAATC
The DNA here is from genome assembly GCA_024509875.1 of Oreohelix idahoensis. Classification (NCBI taxonomy): domain Eukaryota; kingdom Metazoa; phylum Mollusca; class Gastropoda; order Stylommatophora; family Oreohelicidae; genus Oreohelix; species Oreohelix idahoensis. Next base: position 261,092 of record JAMPIV010002276.1, on the reverse strand, counting down.
TGTGAACAGAACTTTGCTCCATTGATGCCTTGTCCAGGTCACATGACGCCGAGCCCAAGCAAGACGAGCTGCGCGATGAGCTGGAGCCAAGACAGGTCGGATGAAAGGTCGCCTTGCATGCAGATCTGCATCTCTCAGTCGGTTTCGTATGGTTTGGTCACTGACGATTACGTTGGTGGCTGCTCGCAGTTGCGTCCTGATGGCACTGGCAGTGATTGTTCTTTGTCTGAGAGCCAATACAACAACAAATGTGTCTTGCCGTCTTGTGGTAGACCTTGGACGTCCTAACCTGCGTTGTTCTGCGACACTACCGGTTGCATTATAACGATCACGCAGAGTTTGTATGACAGAGTGGGCAACTCCTAATCTCCTAGCAACTTCTCGCAGCCCTACATCATCCTGCAGCCATGCCATCGCTCTCCATCTGTCAACATTGGTCAAGCGTCTTCGCTGAGCCATGGCTAAAATGGTAAATGTTACAAATGTACCCATTGCCCATTCCTTCCGAAAAGCTGGTGACATGTGTTCACCATAGTCACGACTTGCACGTGAAAAGCAAATTTCAGCAATGTTATCAACAGGCTTTGCCATAGGAAGCATTTTCAAACATGCATTATTTCCCTTTCCACCACGTACATTTGATTGACCTTGGAGGTACACACACGTAACACAGATTTGATTTATTGTCAGATTAACAAACATTGTTTAAGCATGCAACAAAATGCAGCAAAACTTTTTTGACGGAGTGTTCAGGTTTAAAAAAAAAACAGCTTAGTTGAAATGACCTAAAAATTGAAAGTGGCCTTTAACTTTTTTTGAGCAGTATATAATGTTGGACCAGATTTCTCTTGATCTCCTTATATTTCCTAATACAATGAAAGCTCCTCTTATTTTTTGTATTCTTATTTTAATATCAATTTATGTCCCTCCAACTGTGTCTATATTGCTGCCAATATTGCTGTGTGCGATTCTAAATCTTCTAGTTGTTTTTCTTCAAGTTCAACCTTGTTATCATTATTTGCATTTATTCTCATTATCTTCGTTTTTTCCATGTGTATTTTCAGACCAACTTAATGTGACCTTTCATCGAGTATTTTCATTTTGTCTTGCATCTGATTATGGTTATGGGACAGAACAGCCAAGTCATCAACAAAATCTAGATCATCAAGCTCTTTAGTCAGATTTCACAGGATTCCATTTCTGTTGTTTGTCGTCGATGTTTTCATAAACCAATCTATTGAAAGTAAAAAAAAAAAAAAAAGAAAAGAAATGGAGAGAAGAGGCATCCCTGTCGCGCTCCGGTTCTTATCCCAAACGGTTCTGTAAGTTTTCGTTCATGGAGAATTCTGCATGTCACATTTACGCACGTTTTCTTCAATTAATTATCGACCTTCAGGGGAACTCTAAAATACCTCATCAATTTCTAAAGTGATTCCCAATCTACACTGCCAAATGCATGACTTATCAAGCCCCAAAATCGTTTCCCTATCTCTTGTTCAAGTAGTATTTGTTTGGTTCTATCCATAATTTCCACGTTTGTGATCTTGTCAATACATCTTAATCCCATTATACGCAAGTATCAGATTATGAAAGTCTGCAACTTTTTGGTTGTTGTTGTTGTAGTTCTCCATGTTTCAGAGCCATAAAATAGGATTGTTAATATCCCTTTGTATCCAGTTTCAGTTGAGAGAACCACCAACTGATACCATCTGGATTGTTGACGTGGTTTTTTTCACCACTGTTGAAGACCACCATAATAAATGTTGCAGATGATAAATGGGCTAGCTCTGTATTGTCCCTGTGTATAAAGTCTGTAGTGAGTGGTATGAAGGGTACAGTCACTCACCCTGTACTGTCAAGCATAGATCAACGAATCAGACTAGTGTTCATTTCCAATTGACAGCACATAATTTATTCACACAGCAACATCAATCCGGTACGATACACTTCACAGGTACATCAGCATACACAAAATCAATAATAATCAATTGCGCAGAATGTCACAGCTGTTCAGTATGATGTAAACCCTGTTTACATCGCAGTTCTAATATTACATCAGTAAATCCACCAGAACGACTGCTGATACTGCAGTTACAAAACGCTACACAGGCTTAAATCTATATGAATACTTCAACGACTGCATACTCTGCAGTTACCAAAATGCCACACAGGCTTAAATCTATATATACTTGCAGTTCTAATGTTCCACCAGAACGACTGCTGATACTGCAGTTACAAACGCCACACAGGCTTAATCTATATTTACTCAAAAGACTGTCCGCTCTGCAGTCTACAAGTAATCTGGCCTACACAAATCCTGGCCTTATAATCTCTTCAATAACTCTGATATCTGTTCATGGATCCTTAAATCTATATATACTCAAAAGACTGTCCGCTCTGCAGTCTACAAGTAATCTGGCCTGCACAAATCCTGGCCTTATAATCTCTTCAATAACTCTGATATCTGTTCATGGATCCTTAAATCTATATATACTCAAAAGATTGTCCGCTCTGCAGTCTACAAGTAATCTGGCCTACACAAATCCTGGCCTTATAATCTCTTTAAATAAAGTACATTCACCAGAAAACTCTCCCTCCATAAGGAACAATGGCCTTACCATCTCCTAGCGCCGTTCCTGCACAATAGAAATCTATCAGGGAGGTAAATATGATTCAAAACATCGGCCTGTAGACACCAAGGCCCCCAGAACGTGTCCTTAACATAAAGTACACCTTATCTTCTCTTATCTGCAGATAATCACACCTAAAATAGGCAAATAATGGTACACCTCGAAAAAGGGGCCAAACATCGTTCCTGTACACTATCCTTGGAACACACACAAGACACAGGGCTGACTCCAGTCAACGCCCAAACTTAGACTCCTCTCCGACTGCCACGGGAACACACATCTCCCGCTAAAACAGTCACCGGACTCTGCTGTTCACGGACTCCCCGTGAGCTATTCACAGCCGGCCGAAACCAGTACAGAATAACTAAATGACCAGCGCTCACACGCTTTCTGTACACTCTGTTTTCTAACATATAAATGTTTAAACAACTCACAATTAAACAAGCCAACAAGTGCCACAACCCTGAATTCACACTGTACAATCAGCATAGTACATATCACTCCCCTTTTGACCTTAACAGACTACCACCCCCTCCGGTTTTTTTTTTAAAAACTACTTCAACGAAAAATGAGGGGTCAGCTAAGCTCTAATATATGCTTACAACAATAGTTTTATGATAAGGTCAAAATAATACATCGCCAAATAATAAAGCAAGTGTACAATAAACAAATTACCCATAATAAGCTGCTAAATACACCGAAATAATCATTTACAAACAAAGTTAAGTATTATTACTGTAGACCAAGCAGGATACAATAAATAGAAAGTAAAGTCAAAGAAATCGAGATAGGAAAAAAGATCCATAATACCTAATAGTAACAATTAAGCAAATAAATTTCTTGCATGAAATAAATAGAACTGTCACCAATAGTTACATATACTAATCCATATTACAATACAAAGGATTGAAGTATAAGAAGTGTAAGAAGTAAACGTATACAAATAGTATCAAGTAACATCCAGATGAAACATGGAAGCATAACCAAAGCATAGACCGCTTCCAAAGAAATGGAGTGAAATGAAGAATCATCCGAAAAGGAAGAAGGAAATTCAAAATATGAATGCATAGAAAAACGACAACAATACATCCCAACAACAATCCAACTAAATAACGCATAAAAAATAATTTAGCCAAATTACAAAACTTATTCATAACTAAAATGACTTATCACAGGCATCACACAAAAAAGTGCGATATATAAAAATATCACAATCTCAAAAAAAAATATTACTATTTTAAATGTGGAAATATCAACATATATTATTACACCTTATTAAGCGCTTTGGCGCAGAAAAAATATAACAATGTCAACGAAAAATACATTTCCCTAAAAACTTACAGTACAAAAAAGTTTCTTTAAAGCTAAGTTAAATAAAAATAGTATTTTAATTTTTTTTTTTTTTAAATTAAATCTATAATTAATATACTAAAAATGAAATCATCTTTAACCAAATGAATGACATCTAACAAAAAAGAATTCCAATTCTTAAGTAGACTCATAATAAACACATACTAGTTTAAACAGAATTCGGCAGAAAAAAGCACATGGTAAAAAAAAATAACAGAAACCAATGTTTCAAAATATGTTTTCAAATACAAATACAAAATCATAAATAACTGTCATAAAATTAACAAGTGATACAACGTAAAAATATCTCCAAAGGATAAAATGTAAGGATAAAAACATAATGCGTAAGCTGCTGATAGTACATGATCGCCCTGACCGCGGGTCATCACCCTCCATAAAAATTGACTTGTTAGACGGGAAATCAAAACGGTTACCATTTGGAGGGATGAGAACGGCGGATCAAAAGGAAAAAAAAAATATGACTGAAAAAAAATTGCGTGAGACTAGCAAGGCTAAGGAGACGCAATTGGGGGGGGGGGGGGGGGGGGGGGGGGGGGGGTGGAACGGAGGAAAAAAGTCACGTTCCCCAAGTTGACATAAAGTAAGGAACTCGACAGAAGGGACCCTGGATATGATACGCCACAGTCATTTATTGGACGCTTTTGCGATACCAAGCCTTTTATTTGAATTCAGCGGAAAAACGCAGATGCTTGAAATATTACAAAATATTAAGAAAAAGTTACTTTTTCTTAATATTGATGTTAGGAATATAAAAATTAGATGGCCGGATGACCCATCTTGAGCAGTGAAATAATATACTTTTAATTTTACAGACGGATAGATAATAATGAAGATAATGACAAAAGACAGTGTTGTTCACATCAGCGAAAGACTGCATTGAATCTAACATATCACTATTTGCACAAAAACCGCGACCTTGAGACGCAAGTGTTCAAATCTAGTTAGAATGAAAGCGGGGGATATTGGTGGGAGCTGTGTCTAAAAATAACTTTTAACGACAAAATTTTGGAGGGGAGAGAAAGGTTGGTTCAAAAATCAAGTACGTTTTTGTGAAAACGCAAGTAGAGACGGACAGACTAACAGATAAAAATCCATACTTGACTGAAGCATGACTGAAATGACTTTAGTGTAGGAAATTTGAATTTAAAAAAAAAACCAAGGCATTGATTGGCCACAGACAATCATATTATCCGCGCTCAGACGAGCTTTTTTGCCATTCTTCAATTGTTGTCCAGTGATAGACACAGTAAATTTCAAGTGTGGTGATTTCCAAATGAAATAAATTGAAATAAGTTCAGGGACGCCATACTATAGCCAGCAGCTCAGCTGAGTTTTGCTAGCATTTCTGTGTTCTTTATTCATAATCTGGTAAGATTGAAATTATTTCTTTGTATATTTTGAATATTGTTTAATGTTCGAGTGATTTGATACTGCTATATCGAAATCTAGCCTTACAAACAAGTAAGGATTGGCTCTGGACCCCCCCGCCCTAGTTCAGGGTCTAGGGACAAACAATATATAAACTACAGCAAGGTTTAGGAAGGGGTGATCAAGTGTTGAGAGCGGTGAAACATATCTCCTATCCTATTGTATGGCAGTGAGATAATGCACCTATTTCAGAATCTGTAGACTGGGGAAACTTACCCTATGCGAAACCAACTAGGTAAGATGTGCTGTCTGGTCAGAGAGAACTGACCCTGTTTATGTGGTGTTATTGTAATTTGTTATGTGTAGAAGTGGCTTATTAGGTAAGGTTCTGAGCAAAAACCAATACTTTATTTCAGAGCTGTGAGTACACTAAGGTGGTGTCAAATGCTGATTAATAATTGAAGTGAGGACCCGTGCAGTGTACATTTCGGCAGAACATCTTTGTATTGCTCAAGCACGGAGAGGTGGGGCCATCAGATTCCAGCACCAGAACAAATCTGGCAAAGTTAAGTAGGCTAGCTGGCCTGCTGAACTTACACCAACTTCATAAAAATAGCACCCAAGAGAATTTACTACTGAAGCATCCCATTTTCTTCCATCATTAATGGACAATGTTTTGTAGGCATAAACAGGGAGGGATGAAGCCACCCCAACAGCACATCCATTCATAGTTTTCCCAGGAAAATTAACATTACGAACAGTAATACTATAATTAATCTTGAAGATTGCATATGTAAACATCTTTCATTTAACATGCCCTTTATTCATGCCATTCATTCATAAATTTCAAAATCTTTGCATAAGTTCTGGCCAAACTAAAACCTTGGTTCAGAACAAATAAATTTAAAAAAGATTTACTTTCTAAAAATTCACCAGCTGAATTTAGTTCATTGTGTTCTAAATTTTATTGATAATATTATATTATTTAATATCTGTGTGTGTGTGTGTGTTTGTATATGTTAATACAACACATTACATTCAGTACCCTAGATTGTAACGTAGCCACATTTATTAGAAAAAAAGATAGGTGTGAGGTCGTAGTGGTAGCAAGAAAGGCCTTCTGAAAATTCACAACTACATTTTATCTCAGGAGCCTTCACAGCTGACCTCATACATCACACTTAGTAATATCACCATCATACAATACCATCAAAACCACTACATATATTGGGGTCTTGTCCAGGGATAATTAGCATAAACAGTAATATAAGGATCTCCTGGTGGGAGAAATAAAATTAGGGGAACAAAATTGTAAAATTCCCTTAAAATTAAAAGTGTCGATTTAAATTAAAAAGGCAATTAGAAGTTGGTGAATCTTCACAGCCAGTGTTAGTTAATTAGTTAATTAGAATTATTTTGGTCTAGAATAATTATAATTACTTTAGTGATTGGAAATTTTACTTTGCTTATTGCTAGATTTGTTTAGAAAGTATGGCGGAGCTAGCAAAATTTAGATCAGCTGCCGTGCTGACCGCAAAGGAGATGGGAATGGATGGTCAGATTTTAATTCAATACGTAACGGCTGAATGTGATAAATATATTGAACGGGAAGAAAGGAGATTAGAAAAAGAGGCTGAAAGAAAATTAGAGTCTGAAAGGTTGGCTGAAGAGAAGAGGCTGCAGATTGAGGCAGAAGACAAACGACAGCAAAGGGAGGCAGAAGATAAAAAGGCCGAAAGGGAGGCAGAAGATAGAAGGTTGCAAAGGGAGCACGAATTACGACTAAGGGAGCTGGAGTTACAAGGCCAGGCTCCTGAAAATGGTGCCAGCCCTTTTGCCTCAGATGCTACGCCTAGTTTGGGAGCCTCAAACTCAGCTATGGGGTTTCATTTAGACCATTTTGTTGAAAAAGACGATGACATAGAGGGGTACCTAGGACGTTTTGAGTTATTAGCTACTACATATGGGTTAGAGAGAGAGAGGGGGAGTTTAAAGCTATCACAGGGACTGAGAGGTACTTCTTATGAAGTCTTTGCTAAAATGAACAGGGAAGACCAAGACAATTATGACATGTTAAAGCAGGCTTTGTTATTAAGGTACGAGAAGAATGGTGAATTTTATCGTAAGAAATTTAGAAATGCCAAACTGTTGTCTGGGGAGACATACCACCAATTCTCTGCTAGACTGGAAACCTATTTGGAGAAATGGACTGCTCTGGGGAAGACCCAAGATCTTAAAGAAATGATCATGATTGAGCAATTGAGAGAGTCCATGGCTCCAGACATGAGAAAATTTCTCATGGAACAAGGTGCAGAGAAGTTGGGAGAGGTTTTAAATGTCGCTGAGAGGTATCAGGCAGCCCAGGCAGAGGTAAGTGGTGCTAAAAAGAAGCACATAGACAATTTTAAAGCTCCACAGCAATTTAATAAATTTGATAATAGAGAGCAGGGAAATAAAGGTAGGACAAACTTTGAGCGGCCAAGAAATGACTATCGCGACAGAAACTCACAGTTCAATGACCAAAAGTTCAATGAAAGAAAACCGTTGAACCAAGGAAAAAGATGGTGTAAATGGTGCAAGAAAGATAACCATAACACCGAATTTTGTAGAAGGAAACCTTCAAACATTGCTGCAATGAAGTCGGGGACGCAAAGATTAAAGGTTAATCCTAATGGACAACAGGAACCTTATCACCCCCCAGTTTGTGAGGATGTTATTTGTAATGGGGTCACCATAAGGTGCCTTTATGATACAGGTTTGGATTATGATTCAGTTGTGAAGTCTAGCCTAGTGGACCCAAGTCAGTATACCACAGAAACAGTGGAAATACAAGGGGCAACTAAGGACATACCACTCATGACACTTCCCATCGCAAGGATAACGGTGAAAACTCGCTATGTGGAAGGAGAAATCAGAGCAGCAGTGATAGATGAACCAATCTACCCTCTGATATTGGGGTGTAGATACGTCTTCTTGGGGAATCCCGAGAAACCTGTGATCATGGCGACAGTGCAGACCAGGTCACAGAAGAAGGAGAAAGAAGGTGAACCTATAAATGCTCATCCAGAGGAGATGAGAAAGGCGCAGGCTGAGGATAGGACACTCAAGCCATGTTTTAAAAAATTGCCCAAATGCCACACACCTCCGAGCAAGGGGGAATATTTCATGAAGAACAAACTATTATACAGGAAGGCCGGAACTGGAACAAATGGTCACAACCAGCTGGTTCTTCCCACCTCATATAGAGATAAAGTGATGGAACTCGGGCATGCGATTCCCTTCAGTGGTCACATGGGGATCAGCGCCACAGGACAGCGTATAGCTTGTCATTACTTCTGGCCAGGGATAACGGAGGATATAAAAAGATATGTCAAATCCTGCCCTGAATGTCAAAGGGTAGCTCCAAAGCACTGGACTGCTCCTGCAACTCTAGGGAAAATGCCCATAGTGGGAACACCTTTTGAGAGGGTTGCAGTGGATATTGTGGGACCTCTCACTCGGACCAAGAGGAGGAACAGTTACATCCTTACTCTGGTGGACACTTGTTCTATGTGGGGAGAGGCGGTAGCCCTGCCATCAATTGATTCAAAACATGTAGCAGAGGCACTATGTTGCGTGCATATTTTGACGCACATTTTACAAAAATTGATATGGCTATTTGATATGGGAAAATATAGACATGCATTCATTTGTGTATAAAAATGCTGTTTATGGTAAAAGCGAGATAATCCATGTTTGATTCACACTTTTGATTATAGGAGTAATCGTTCTGGATATTGATCCGGCGCAAGGATAGTGCGCTTGCGTTTGTACTTATTTTTTAGGGCCAGAAAATATATTAATTTGCTTATTGTGTTTATGGCCTGAATTCATATGTATTACATATTATTAGTACAAGTAGAATCAGTCCTATATTGTATATTTTGGATGGGTAGGAGGGACTAGATTCTTGTATTCCGGTCTAGCGGAAGTATGAGTTGTCTTGACAAGTCGTGAGGAGTTCCGATGTACTGCTTACAAATGGCGGGGTACGTTTTTCTAGAGCTGGTCCTTTCGTCAGGAAAAAAGGTCTTACGAAGTGGTATTTCTTCTGAAGGAGATGGTGTCTCTACGATAGTTTGTGTTCGAGACTCTCCTTATGTCAGTATATAGATGATTCTGACTCCAGGTAAACCCAGCTCCTATTTTGATGATCTCTCGTCGGTTAGGCCTAGCTTGACTTTTGGTGCTTCGTTATGCTAGTGTCGTGTTTGGTATCGACGAAGATGACAGATTTTCCTGCAGCGGTTATGGCTACGTGAAATTAACCTGATCACCGTAGAGCAGTATGGAAACATTTATGAAATCCTTTATATACCCATTACAAATTAACTCTGGCTTATATTCTCCTCCCTATGCATGAGTGAACGACAACTCAGGGAGGTAGCCATGTTGGATTTCGGTCATCATATGTTTTGATCACTGCCAAGAGAACAGATTATTTATCTTATTATCGGACAGTGACAGAGAGATCTCAATCCTGCTAGAAACCCCCTTTCGTGGTTTCATAATCTATACTACAAACTATGGACGTCAAGTAACTTTAGTTATTTATCGATTCCTTCACTGACGCGTTTAGTCAGATAGGGGAATGCGGCCATAATGTATCATGACATTGAACTTTGATGTACTGCCATTATTTCTGAATGTGTCATGACTTCAGATCTGCTATGTATACCTACAAATTGATATGTCAACGAACCATGATGTACTCGTATGTCCCAGTGTGTACGTCTGAATAAATTGAGTAAACTAAGATTCCAGCAGTCTGCATTGGTGCCTTGTAGACAAGTGTGAGTGGTTATATTGGTCAGCACACGAACAGTACACCATTCGCGGTAATCACACTCTACACTTCTACTTCATACATACACCATCCTGCGTCGGCTGAAGTGACCAAGTTCAGGGCCTGCTTCCCCTGGAGCCTTTGCCTTCCCTAACTCAGGACTAGGGTGAGTTACCCATTTACAGCTGGGTAGACTGGAGCATGCCTGATCTCAACAACACACCACTCTTCCTTACAGAGCAGACAGACTGATACTTTACAGTGGTGTACTACAGGTGTAGTAAGAAATAACGTCTTTACAGTGGTGGCCAGTGGTATCAAGTGTAGAAAATATCTGGAGCAGTATTGTTGACATTTCTCAACTTACAGAAGAATCACAGTGTTGTTGAAAATAAAGTGCATAGTTCATCGTTGGATCTTCATATGCTCAAAAGAGAAAAAATTGACAGTGTAATAGTTTAGAATTAAATCTGTTACTCAATAAAGTGGCAAGTTATTAGAATTAAAATAAACTGTGCCTGCTTTACAACACTATACCTGCAACACATTCCATTCATGACATAAATGATATTGTATGCTATATGCTATTTATGCTTACATGTTATTTGTTATGTATTAAATTAGTTTATGTTCTGTGTGACTAGTACAAGGTATGCCGAGTTACATTGGTCTGGTACTAGTATTCGATAGGTACACATTTTCTTAATTGGAAATTTGTTAGCAACAATTTGCTGCTATTTCTGTTAGCTGTGATGAGGTGTTCTTTTCTTCGTTGTTTTTGTTAATAATTTTGTGTTCCTTAGTTTTGTTTGATTTGTTTGTATAATTGTAGGTCTCATCTTTTCTTTCATTTCAGTTTTTTACACCCTTATGTTTATACACTGTGGCGTTATTTGTCTTGTCATTTTATTATTGCAGTTATCATCACGGTTTCTGTGATCATTGTTTTCATTTCTTCTATTTAATTTAATTTGATCTCTGCAAATGTTTTCAGATTGTCTTTTCTTGTTTGTCATTTGTAATGTCTTTAGTTGACATATGACGTATAGTGGTATACACTGATAGTATAGTACAGATCAGTACTCTCTGATTGTTATTGTTATAAAACAAAATGTACAAGACCTTTGTAAGGCTTGTCCCCCAAAGTGATTGGTAAAAGGAAATATTTTTTTCCACAGGTACTCAAGTGATCTTTGATTACATTGAGTTATACAAGACCTTTGTAAGGCTTGTCTCCCAAAGTGATTGGTAAAGGGAATTATTTTTTTCCACAGGTACTCAAGTGATCTTTGATTACAGTGAGGTATACAAGACCTTTGTAAGGCTTGTCCCCACAGTATTTGAGATACAATTATTGTTGTCCACAGGTACTCAAGTTATCATTGGTTATTATAAACCATACAAGTTTGGACTAAGACTAAGTCTAAGGTATAGACTTGTCTCCCATTAACTTGAAAGAGGGTAATTTATTTATTTTTTCAGGTTTCTGATTTAAGAAGACAATATGTCTACATTAGATTATTTCATTATACAAGGAAAATCTCTTGATAAGACTGGAAAAGACTTAGAACAATGGGCTGTTGCTCAATATGACAAAGCATTAGCTGCAGAAGAGAAAAAAATTGCTGCTGCTGTTGAAGAAAGAAAAGCTGCTGCTGAGGAGAAAAAAGCTGCGGCTGAGGAGAGAAAACTTCAAATAGAAGAAAAAAAAGCTGCTGCAGAAGAAAGGAAAGCCTTAGCTGAAGAAAAAAGATTAGAAAAAGAAGCTGATACTGCTGCTGAACTTAAGAAATTGCAGATGCAAGTGGAGGAAAAGAGATTTGAGGCAGAACAGAAGAAATTAGAAGCTGATGCAGAGCAGAAAAAAATTAGAAGTTGCTGCTGCTGCAGAGCAGAGAAAATTAGAAGTTGCTGCAGAACAGAAAAAATTAGAAGCTGCTGCAGAACAGAAAAAAACTAGAAGTTGCTGCTGCTGCAGAACAGAAAAAACTAGAAGTTGCTGCTGCTGCAGAACAGAAAAAATTAGAAGCGGCTGCAGAACAGAAAAGATTAGATAGAGAAGCTGAAGAGAGAAAAGCAATAAGAGAACATGAGTTTGAATTAGAGAAATTAAAATTGACATGTATGAGTAATGTTAATCAGGCATCTGGTGGTAATGGTAAACCCTTTGTGTACAAGGTCAAAGTACCAGCGTTTAACCCTACCAGTGATGACATAACATTTTGGCTTTCTAGATTTGAACGGGCTTGTCGATCTCATAATGTTGACAAATCACAGTATGTGAATCAGTTGTCTGAAAATCTAAAAGGGGAGTCTCTGAGTAAATTATATTTCGTTGAAGAGGCCGACAAAGACAATTATGATGCTGTTAGGGCAGCTTTGATAAAGAGATATCAGCTGTCTGAGGAAGGTTACCGTCTTTTGTTTAAAACAATGAGACCTGAGGTAGGTGTAGAATTCTCAGATTTCATCTCAAAAGCACGAATTACACTTTCACGATGGATTGAATTATCCAAAACAGAGAAAACATTTGATGGTCTTACAGATTTATTGCTAAGAGACAAGGTCATGTCTTCTGTAAATAAATCATTCCTAGAGTTCTTACATGAGCGTAAACCTAGTACAATAAAGCAAATGGAAGAATATTGTGACCAGTATGCCACGGCACACCCTGACATGATTCTTAGTAACTCTAACATTAAAGAGAGTATGCCAGTTGCTTCGGCAACAGAATATAATCAGAATTACTCACACAAATTCCAAGGAGCTAAAAATAAATTTGATAAAAAGGTTAATTGGGATAAGTATCAAAACCAAGATAACCGCTCAAATCAGAGTTCTTCTTCGAAGAACTGGAATCGGGCTGATAGTCCTCGACACGCGAGGGGTGCCCATAATGTTAGAAATTCTCGGAAAGGGAGTAGCTATAGGAACTACCCAAGTGCTTCATGGAGACAAAAGAAACAATATTACAGGGATACTCAATATAATGAGCATGATGATTATGATCATGAATATTATGATTCAAACCCAAATAGGGGTTATAACAGAGGCAATAATAATTATAGAGACAATTATAACCGAGGTAGATCACAACACAAAAGACATGGTAAATCGTATTACCAGGCAAACTCTGCACAACAGGAGTTCCACGACACCGATAATCAGAATAATGATAAAAAAGACTCCAACAGTGTAGCAAATTCCGCTTTTGATTTTGCTAGAGCATCTGAGTGTTCGCAATGCAAAACATTATTCGATCCAACCACAGTTTCTACTTTAAGCTGCGGTCACCCACTTCCCGCTCTCCATGCGTCAATCGCGCATAATGGAAGGGGTGCTCTTGTCTTTAATAGGGGCCTAATAGATGGTACTCCGGTATCAATTCTTTTCGACTCGGGGTGCACTACCATTGGAGTGAGGCAATCACTCGTAAATCCTTCTCGAGCTACAGGCAATATAGTCAAATGTGTAACATTTGGTGGCACATTGGAGAAGTACTCCACTGCCATTATCAATATTGCTACGCCTTTCTTTACAGGAGAGGTGCAAGCATGTCTCTTGCCGAATCCGATCGCTGATCTTATCATCGGTCGCATTCATGGAGTGAAAGAATGCACTCCACAGCAAATTTCTAATTGGGAAAATGTTAATATGCAATCTGCTAATGCAGTAATCACTAGGGCTCAAGCTCTCAATATGCCACAATCTTCACATTCTGAAGATGATGATGCGCAGATCCAAGATGATCCCTTGGAGATTTCCCACGATTCCTTTATCAAACAGCAGGAAGATGATCCTACTCTAAAGAAATTCTTTACTCTGGCAACAAACGGTGATCCGAATAAGGATACAAATCGTAAATCTTGGATTACGATGAAGAATGGCGTACTTGTACGTATGGTACAAGACTCCGCTAAGTCCATTCATTCTCAAATCCTTGTGCCTAAAAATATGAGAGTTAAAATCTTACAGCACGCTCATGATTCGCAGTGTGCTGGACATATGGGTTTTTCCCGTACTAAAGCTAGAGTTCTTCAATCTTTCTTTTGGCCTGCTGTGAATAAGGACATACGAATCTATTGTCGATCTTGTAAAGTATGTCAAGAGATTAAATCCAGAGGTCCACGCCATGATGCACCTATTCAGGCTGCAGACATTCCCATTCGGCCATTTCAAAAAATGGCGATAGACATCATTGGTCCATTTAAGATAAAGTCTGCTAGAGGACACCAATTTATTTTGACGTGTGTTGATATGTGCACACGTTGGCCGGGCTGTTCCTCTAAAGAGCATAACTACTGCTGATGTCGCAGATGCTCTTTGGTTAATATTTTCTCGTCTGGGGTTTCCAGCAGAAATATTATCCGACCATGGTACCCAACTCATATCGGATACCATGTCTCAAGTAATGTCGACTCTTAAGATAGAGAGATCGCTGAGTAGTATTTATCATCCTATGTCCAATGGGATGGTGGAACGTTTGAATAGAACTCTGAAAAACCCACTAGGTAAGATAACAGAAGATCATCCTCAGGATTGGGATAGGGTTTTACCCGCGGCTCTCTTTGCATATAGAGAGGTCGCCAACGAACATACAGGATTTTCTCCCTTTGAACTTGTCTTTGGCGCGAAACCGCGAGGTCCTATGTCCTTACTTCATGATCTTATAAATGCTGATAATATTGTCGATGACACAAAATCCTCTTATGAATATGTCATCGCACTTAGACACAAGAGACGATATAATCTCAAAAGTTTCCGATGTTGACTATATCGTCGATATTGACGGGAAGCGTAAAACCTTCCACATCAACATGCTCACGGAATTCCATGAACGTCCTGATTATTTACAACCTGTTTTCCAGGCAACGGACGATTTTCCAGTCCAACATGGACAGTACTCATCTCTGTCAGTAATACAGGATGAGGAAACGAGTTTCTCGGATGTAAATTTACCTTTTCCAATGATACCTCTTCACTCTAATGAATCATGGAAGTGATGTTGCAGGAAAAAGGGATCCAGGGAATTATCTCAAGGAGAGCAGAAAAACAGTTTCTACGGATGTTAGAACAATTTATGGATGTCCTTACTGACATTCCTGGTCAAACAGTTGTCATTCACTCTATCTACATTATTCTTACTGGACCATAGTCCTATAAGAGTCAGGACCGTATCACTATTCCCGATACATTTTCAAGCACAGGTAGAGAAAGAGTTAGATGAGATGATAGAGTTAAAAATTATTTAAACCATCCACATCAGTCATATTAATTCGCCGATGGTTATTAGTTACGGAAAAAAGGACATATTTTCACATACGTCTTGCGGGGATTATCGCAAATTTGAAGAGTCAAGGGACTAAATTCGATGCTGTCCTATGTCTTTACTAGAAGAGCTACTTACACGGGACTATTCGAATTCTCATTTCTTTACTAAACTCGATTTGTCTAAGGGATATTGGCAAGTTCCATTATCCGAACACGCCAAACCGTTTACTGCTTTTTCGACGCCTAGGCGTCTATTCCAATGGAATTTCATGCCGTTCGGTCTTATGAACGCCCCTGCTACATTTGTACGCATGATGCGTCGAATCCTATCTCATCGCTCAGATGTCATTGCGTATCTTGATGAACGATTGGTCTTTTCTGTAGATACTTGGAAACGATCACTATAATGTTAAAAAAACTGATAACTATTGTTATATCTTAAGCATAACCTGACAGCGAAAACAATTGAAAACGAGCATTGTATTGGTTTTAGCGAAATTTCTTTCTTAGGACACCGTGATTGGACCTATGATTGATAAATGAAAAATAGAAAAAAATATAAAAAGAAAAATGTGACCCGATTTTATAACATACTTGTCATTTTGTGATGGTGGGACTTAATCGGCATGGAATTGAATCACTAGTAGGGATACTGTCTCCTAAATTCTGAATATTGCTGAGGTAGCACTATGACATTTACTTACGAATGTAAAGGGTAATTGGACGTCTATTCTATATTGAAATGGTTGTGTTTGTTACGAGGACTATCACGAATTCTACTCTCTTTTCTTTATCTTCCTAATACTACTCGATTTGTACCTAAGGCGATAATTGTGGCCCCATAGTTTATTCCTATCCACTTTATTTACGAACACGCCCAAAACCAGTTATTTTTTTACCTGCCTTTTTCGGATATTGGGTATTTGTTAGGGGGAGGAGAAGTGGAATTCCATATGTATGGATTATTTGTATTGAGCCTTTCTATGGAGGTTACTTTATGAAAACGCCCAATGGGCCTTGCTTATATATTGTAACGCAATGAATATAAAGCTGTAGGGAGTAGCGTAGATCTCTCACTATTCTCATGAATCTGCCTCTAGTGATGTACCATTGCCGTATCAGGAGGTTCTTGATTGACATTCTGTCTTTTCAAGTGAGTAGGTTGGAAAACGATCACCGTATATTGGTCATTAAAATTATAAAGGGTTGTATTCGTGGATCATATTGTCTATTATTATGATAGCACGGAGCATGGTAACATTTGGACAGCGAATCCAGATACGGAAAATGCATGAGTTTATTGATTGCTATTGGTTTTTTGAGCGAAAATATATCTTTTCGTTAGGACACCGTGTTGGTCATGGGTTCCTAAAAAACTAAAATAAACAGAAGGAGACCATTATACAATGTAAGATACTTAACACATTTCTTATTCCTATAAACGTAGATTAACTAAATAAAAAATGCAAGTACAAAAGTTACGGAAACGAACGAAGTCCTTAGGTCTAATACAAAATTTTCGCATGGACTCGAATTCATCGCCGGGTAATCTGTCCTCCAATTATGTCACCGCCTTCTTTCTTCCTTGCTAAAGAAAAGGGTGATCTACCTAATGTACGTCCCATTGGACACCTCAAGAATGTCATCATCCTCATTGTTTTAATTTTTTAAAGGTTATTAAAACTAGTGTTTTCTACTTCAAATCTCATCTAGTCCATTAGTATTGCCCATTCTAAGGATATTTTTTATACATTTATTCTTCGTAAGTTGACGCCTTCATCCACCGGGATTGGAGCTGGCACACTAATGCAACTACTAAGCTCAATAGACTCTGGAACTCTGCAATCCTTGTGATTTGTATATTTTTCTACAGAAATTAAATGCCGCAGCGTGAGAAGAATTTACTGCGGTCCACTAGACCCTCGGTTGAATTTATTGGCTATGGTTTGGTCAATCCTTAAACTGCAAAGATTTCTTCTGGGCGCGCATTTCATTGTGGAAACTGACCAGAAAGCTCTTACGGCTATTCAGAGTAAAACTCTGAAGAGCGCGAGATCAACGCGATACGCGATTGCTCTACAGCCATTTCATTTTTCGGTGCGAGCTATCCGTGGGTCAGAAAATGTGATGGCAGATATTTTGTCTAGATGCCCACATGATTCATAACTGTTATACAACTTTGATACAGTTGTTTCTATGTTGAAATGTGTACACATATGTAATATATCATATATTGATTGTAACACTACTTAGCGGTTCATTGATATGTATTCTTCGCTGATCTTTCAATGTTTTTCGTCTTTGATGATCATGATGTTAAGATATCTTAGATGGAATTTATGTATAAACTAATGTGGAAATTGTGTCATTGCTAATATTGTAGTATGCGTTGGTGACACCTCTCTGGAAATATTTATACTTAGAGAAGTACTTTCTCTAAGGTCATAAAACTTATGCTTATCATCTGCGCATTGTTATTGGTGCGTTGTGAGCCTATTGTATGTTGCTCCTAGATGTATTTCAAAAAAAAAAAAAATGTACCTTTTTTTTTTTTCCCGTGGGGTGTGTTTGTAATCTGTTGCGTGCATATTATTTTGACCAGCACATTTTTTACAAAAATTGATATGGCTATTTGATATGGGAAAATATAGACATGCATTCATTTGTAGTATGAAAAAATGCTGTCCATTTTTTTGTTATGGTAAAAGCGAGATAAGTCCATGTTTGATTCACACTTATGATTATAGGAGTAATCGTTCCGGATATTGATCCAGCGCAAGGATATTGCGCTTGCGTTTGTACTTATTTTTTAGGGCCAGAAAATATATTAATTTGCTTATTGTGTTTATGGCCTGAATTCATATGTATTACATATTATTAGTACAAGTAGAATCAGTCCTATATTGTATTATTTTGGATGGGTAGGAGGGACTCAGATTCTTGTATTCCGGTCTAGCGGAAGTATGAGTTGTCCTTGACAAGTCGTGATTGAGTTCCGATGTACTGCTTATAAAATGGCGGGGTAGCGTTTGGTTTTTCTAGAGCTTTGGTCCACCTTTCGTCAGGTAGAAAAAAAAATTCCTTACGAAGTGGGTTTTTTCTTTGACTGAAGGAGATGGTGTCTCTACGATTAGTTTGTGTTAAGACTCTTCCTTATGTACAGTATATAGATGATTCGGACTCCAGGTAAAACCCAGCTCCCTATTTTGATGATCTCAGCTCGTCGATTTAGGCCTAGCTTGACTTTTGGTGCTTCGTTATCGCTAGGTCTATAAACCTCGTGTTTTTGTATCGACGAAGATGACAGATTTTCCTGCAGCGGTTTTTATGGCTACGTGAATTAACCTGATCACCGTTAGAGAGCTGTATGGAAACATTTATGAAATCCTTTATATACCCCATTACCCATTACAAATTTAACTCTGGCTTATATTTCTCCTTCCTATGAATGAGTGAAACGACAACTCAGGGAGGCAGCCATGTTAGATTTCGGTCATCATATGTTTTGATCACTGCCAAGAGAACAGATTATTTATCCTATTATCGGACAGTGACAGGGAGATCTCAATCTTGCTAGAAACCCCCCCTTTCGTGGTTTCATAATATATACTACAAAATATGGACGTCAAGTAAAACTTTAGTTATTTTATCGATTCCTTCACTGACGCGTTTAGTCAGATAGGGGGATGCGGCCATAATGTATCATGACATTGAACTTTTGATGTACTGCCCATTATTTCTGAATGTGTCATGACTTCAGATCTGCTATGTATACCTACAAATTGATATGTCAACATACCATGATGTACTCGTATGTCCCAGTGTGTACGTCTGAATAAATTGAGTAAACTAAGATTCCAGCAGTCTGCATTGGTGCCTTGTAGACACAAGTGTATGAGTGGTTATATTGGTCAGCACACGAACAGTACACCATTCGCGGTAATCACACTCTACACTTCTACTTCATACATACACCATCCTGCGTCGCTTGAAGTGACCAAGTTTAGGGCCTGCTTCCCCTGGAGCCTTTGCCTTCCCTAACTCAGGACTAGGGTGAGTTACCCATTTACAGCTGGGTAGAACTACTTTACAATATTTACCCGATTAGGCTTCCCGCATCAAATCTTGACGGATAATGGATCTCAGTTCAAGGGGAACCTAACGGAAGAAGTTTTTTAACTATTTCAAGCCAGACACTTTCATTGTAGTCCGTACCATCCACAAGGGAACGGCCAGGTAGAGAGGTTCAACGGGACTCTCATTTCTATCCTGAGAAAGCTGGCACACGGAAAAACGGATCTGTGGGATCAATTCCTGCCCGCCCTGCATTGTCTTTGCGTATCGGGAGGGTACCACACATAGTTCAAACCGGGATGGCTCCCGCAAACTCTGCTATTTGGGAGGCCAATAAAGGTCCTTTAGAAGCTGTATTAAGGACCTGGACGGATGAGAAGGCGGAAGAACCTGTTACCTCATCTTATCAATACGTGAACGAACTGACTACTCGTTTGAAAGCTGGATGGAAACTGGCAAATGATAATTTGAAACAAGCCAGGAAGAAACATGCAGCATATTTTAATAGGAAGGCAAAGGACAGGGAACTGGCAGTCGGAGAGAAGGTGCTGCTGTCTCTTCTACTACCGGTAGCCAGAAAATAAATTACAAATTGGTTGGCAAGGTCCATATACGGTTCTAGAGAAGGTGTCTAGAACAAACTATAAAATTGACAAAAAGGGGAAGGAGAAAGTTTATCATGTAAACTTTTTAAAGAAGTATCTGGACAGACCACTCCAGGAAAGCACCCCCTTATTGACCTTGGCTATTGCAACCCAGATGCAAAAGGAACCACTCACCTCACATGAATACCCATTACATCCTTGTGAAACAGCAGCACAGGTAAAAGTCAGTAAGCACCTGACTAAAAACCAGAGGGAGAGAGTTCAACAGGTTCTGGAGGAACATACAGATGTACTAACAGATAAACCAGGCCATACAAATTTGCTACAGTATGACATGAAACTGGTAGACTCAAACCCAATCTGTATGAGAGCCTATTCTATTCCGTTCGCGAAGGAGAAGGCATTGAAGGAAGAAATAGATTATTTGTTGAAGGAGGGGATTATTTCGCACAGTGAATCATCTTTTAGTTCTAGTGTCGTTTTGTTGAGAAAACCGTCTGGGGAACACAGACTGTGCATAGATTACAGGAAACTGAATGCTGTCACAGAAGGACAAGTGGATCCATTACCAGACACAAAACAGTTATTTGCCAGACTGAACAAGGCAAAATACTTTTCAAAGGTGGATCTTAGTAAAGGCTATTACCAGATCCCAGTGAAGCCTGAAGGGAGACCTTATTTGGCTTTTAGCACTTCGGATGGACATTATGAATTCAATATGCTACCATTCGGACTGAAAAATGCTCCGAGTGTGTTTTCAAGGATGATGCGCAAATTGTTGGATCCCCTGAATAACCCATGTATCACGAATTTCATGGATGATATTCTCGTCGCCACAGAGACATTTGAAGAACACATTGAAGCTCTAGAAATGTTATTTAATAGACTTCGGGAGGCGAACTTAACTGCTAGGCCAACAAAATGTTGTATTGGATGCAAAGAGTTGGAATTCTTGGGACACACTGTATATCAGGGTAATATGACCCCTGATCCTAATAACTTGGAAAAACTGCAGAGAGCACCTAGAAGGCACAGCCGGCACAAAAAAAGGACGTGCGATCATTCGTGTCGTTATGCGGATTTTATCAGAAATACATCAAAAATTTTAACGCTATTTGTGCTCCTCTGACTGATCTGACTCGCAAGGGACTTCCAGATAAAATTATTTGGACTGCACAATGTGAACTAGCGTTCCAAGAGTTAAAGGAAAAACTCACTAGCAAGCCTATTCTCAAACTGCCTGATTTGACACAGGACTTTGTCTTAAGAACCGATGCAAGTAATGTAGGACTCGGAGGGGGCTTTGTTGCAAAGATCATCTTCACCTGATGGGGAACTGAAACCAGTCGCTTATGCAAGCCGCAAATTGAATAAGGCGGAACAAGGATACTCCACAAGCGAAAAAGAATGTTTAGCGTTAATCTGGGCAATAAAGAAGTTTCAAATCTATCTGTATGGTAGGACTTTTGTGGTCGAGACGGATCATCAGCCTCTCGTATTCTTATCTCAGGCTAAGCATGAAAACGCAAGATTGCTGAGGTGGTCTTTATTGCTTCAACCTTATCAGTTTAGTATCCAATATATATCCCAGGCAAATTGAATGTCGGTGCAGATTTCCTCAGTCGGCACCCCTGTGATCAAAATTAGAGTAGTGGCAGACGGGAGGAGTAATTTTACCTATGTGTATCGCTGGTTTTGGAACTTGCCATAGGCATGTTTTTCAAGTATTCATGTTGGGGAGTGAGATCAGTGTCATAAAATTAACAAGTGATACAACGTAAAAATATCTCCAAAGGATAAAATGTAAGGATAAAAACATAATGCGTAAGCTGCTGATAGTACATGATCGCCCTGACCGCGGGTCATCACCCTCCATAAAAATTGACTTGTTAGACGGGAAATCAAAACGGTTACCCTTTGGAGGGATGAGAACGGCGGATCAAAAGGAAAAAAAAATATTGATCTGAAAAAAAAGTTGCGTGTGAGACTAGCAAGGCTAAGGAGCATGAGCGCACTATGGGGGTGGGTGGGGAGAGTTGGGGGGAGTTGGGGGGGGGGGGGGGGGATGGGGGGGGGGGGGGGAGGGGAGGGGGGGGGTGGGGGGAGGGGAGGGGGGGGGGGGGGGGGAGGGGGGGGGGGGGGGTGGGGGGGGGGTGGACGGGGGGGAACTGGGGGGAAGGAAACAGGGGGGGGGGGGGGGTATGGGGTGGGGGGGTGGGAAGGGGGGGTGGGGGGGGAAGAGTTGGGGTGGGGGGGGGGCGGAAGGGCTGGGGGTGGAGGCTTATTGGGGGGGAAACGGAGGGAAAAAACGCAACGTCCCGTTCCCCAAGTTGACATAAAGTAAGGCTAACTCGGGACAGATGGGGACCAACTGGATATGTAATTACGGCCACAAATTGAGAAGACAGTTATTGGAACGCTTTTGCGATACCAAGCCTTTTATTTGAAATAGACGGATAGATAATAATGAAGATAATGACAAAAGACAGTGTTGTTCACATCAGCGAAAGACTGCATTGAATCTAACATATCACTATTTGCACAAAAACCGCGACCTTGAGACGCAAGTGTTCAAATCTAGTTAGAATGAAAGCGGGGGATATTGGTGGGAGCTGTGTCTAAAAATAACTTTTAACGACAAAATTTTGGAGGGGAGAGAAAGGTTGGTTCAAAAATCAAGTACGTTTCTGTGAAAACGCAAGTAGAGACGGACAGACTAACAGATAAAAATCCATACTTGACTGAAGCATGACTGAAATGACTTTAGTGTAGGAAATTTGAATTTAAAAAAAACCAAGGCATTGATTGGCCACAGACAATCATATTATCCGCGCTCAGACGAGCTTTTTTGCCATTCCTCAATAGTTGTCCAGTGATAGATACAGTAAATTTCAAGTGTGGTGATTTCCAAATGAAATAAATTGAAATAAGTTCAGGGACGCCATACTATAGCCAGCAGCTCAGCTGAGTTTTGCTAGCATTTCTGTGTTCTTTATTCATAATCTGGTAAGATTGAAATTATTTCTTTGTATATTTTGAATATTGTTTAATGTTCGAGTGATTTGATACTGCTATATCGAAATCTAGCCTTACAAACAAGTAAGGATTGGCTCTGGACCCCCCGCCCTAGTTCAGGGTCTAGGGACAAACAATATATAAACTACAGCAATTTTTAGGAAGGGGTGATCAAGTGTTGAGAGCGGTGAAACATATCTCCTATCCTATTGTATGGCAGTGAGATAATGCACCTATTTCAGAATCTGTAGACTGGGGAAACTTACCCTATGCGAAACCAACTAGGTAAGATGTGCTGTCTGGTCAGAGAGAACTGACCCTGTTTATGTGGTGTTATTGTAATTTGTTATGTGTAGAAGTGGCTTATTAGGTAAGGTTCTGAGCAAAAACCAATACTTTATTTCAGAGCTGTGAGTTCGATCTTGACACTAAGGTGGTGTCAAATGCTGATTAATAATTGAAGTGAGGACCCGTGCAGTGTACATTTCGGCAGAACATCTTTGTATTGCTCAAGCACGGAGAGGTGGGGCCATCAGATTCCAGCACCAGAACAAATCTGGCAAAGTTAAGTAGGCTAGCTGGCCTGCTGAACTTACACCAACTTCATAAAAATAGCACCCAAGAGAATTTACTACTGAAGCATCCCATTTTCTTCCATCATTAATGGACAATGTTTTGTAGGCATAAACAGGGAGGGATGAAGCCACCCCAACAGCACATCCATTCATAGTTTTCCCAGGAAAATTAACATTACGAACAGTAATAATATAATTAATCTTGAAGATTGCATATGTAAACATCTTTCATTTAACATGCCCTTTATTCATGCCATTCATTCATAAATTTCAAAATCTTTGCATAAGTTCTGGCCAAAATAAAACCTTGGTTCAGAACAAATAAATTTAAAAAAAGATTTACTTTCTAAAAATTCACCAGCTGAATTTAGTTCATTGTGTTCTAAATTTTATTGATAATATTATATTATTTAATATCTGTGTGTGTGTGTTTGTATATGTTAATACAACACATTACATTCAGTACCCTAGATTGTAACGTAGCCACATTTATTAGAAAAAAAGATAGGTGTGAGGTCGTAGTGGTAGCAAGAAAGGCCTTCTGAAAATTCACAACTACATTTTATCTCAGGAGCCTTCACAGCTGACCTCATACATCACACTTAGTAATATCACCATCATACAATACCATCAAAACCACTACAATAACACATACAAGTTTAGTTTCAAAATTACATTTCACAACACAACAATTACTGCATATAACCTCTGTATATGGTAATATATTAATTAGACATAGCACCAGAATAAAAGAAAAGAAAAAATAAATTTAATGAATAACAAGACTCCCTGAAACAACTAACGCATATTCCTCGCTAATGAGTTTGTGCATAGGGCTGGCAATCTCATCAAGTACAACATTTTCCTAAGAACCAACGCTGCCAAAACATATCAATGTTTGATGAATCAACTATCATTGCTTCAAACTTCACAACGGAGCACCTATGGTCCAACATAATATGGTCTAAGTGGAATAGTCTTACAAATCCACTATCTCATTACAAAAATTAAAGATAAGTCATCACAAATGGATATGATACAATTTCATTGCAATCATAATACATACAATGTTTATCCACAAAACAATCATGAAAACCATAACATAGAGTTACAACAGTGCATACATATGAACATACACAATACGCACTAAGACATTATATAATGTATGCTACTATGCAATACAATAATTCATTAACCAAAAAATAAATTAAGTGTAAAAAACACTATAGCAATCTTAAACCAATTCCTAAAAAAAAAAAAAAAAAAAATAGGTCACAACTCCGGGGTCCTTGATAGTATTCTGTACACCGCACGGGGTAACGTCATACAATACCGGGTCAACAGGTTGTCTTGGCTGCGCTTGACTAGACACATGGTCGTAGGTTGACCTACATTCCTCTCACAGTAAAAAATAACTTCGGTGCGATGATTCTTAACGCAAAGCCGAATACTGTGGGAAAATACAAATGAAAATGTCTATTTCAATCACTTTGTGAGATTTATTGAAGTAAAACAGAAAGTTAGTCTTACATTTACCCAAACGTGTGGCAGTGAAAACGTCTGGTTTCTATATGATGCCATCATTTCCTCGTCACATAGCCGATAACACAGAAGGATAGGAACATCCTGACGGAAATGAAGGTCATCACAGCAGTAGGCTGAAATAAAATCCTACTTACACACAACGAGATATTCTCTCGAACTCAAAATGCATAATAAGCAGTAGTATTTGAAACAATACTCTTATTGTTACCTTGTTTATAACCAAGTTTGTTCTTTTGTTGTGCAACATTATTATGATTGGTATTTCTCCTCTTATAAAAATGTCTAACCGATGGATTTTGTTGTGTTCTAGAACCATCATTACAAGACCGATAACCTTTATTATAGTTATCTCTTTCACCAAAACTGTTTCTATTCTCCTTTGTGACAATATGCTTACCAAATTGTTCAGTACTGGTGATAACACAATTCTTACGGTTATCAACTTTTTGGGCACAAGTATTACTAATAGCTTTGTCCCTTAATATCAGTTTATCAGAAATTCCATAACCAGAATAATGGTTGGTCTTTTGAACTTTAAATTGACAGTTATCTCCATTTTTTTGTAATCTGCCGAACTGACTGATAACGTAGAATTATCTTTGCTGGCCTGACGCCAAGAGTCAGTAATGTTAGCAGTAGTAGTACGTGGAAAATTGTATTTGCCACGTAAGAATCTACGTCCACCATGTTCAATTTTCGTATCAGCAAAAAGTGTAAAGGGCTGACTTCTTGCTTGCCTTACTTGTCGATAAACACCCTTCTGTCTACTATTGTCAACATTGACTGTAGATAAACCTTTGTTGCCTAAAACAACATCTACTAAACCATCCACTGCTACATTAATTCCCTTCGTCATGGACGGACGTGTTTTTTATCTGCTCTCACATTTCGCAGCATTAACGCAGGAAGTTTAAGTCACATTCCGTGGATTTTTATATCAGTATATTGGTTATTAGACGGTGAAATTTTTAAACATGATATTGTGTTAATGTAATGTGTAACATTTTATAGAATACCGTTGAAATGTGTATCAGTTTTTTCTCTATGTTATTGGAGGATATTTTTAACAATGACTACATGACTCATCCGAATGTGACCTTCGCCAAAGCAAGAGGTCAGTTGTTGGTCAAGCGTTGCTGTCAAGCATCATAAAATTTTCCCGGTATACAATGTTCCTCACCGATAACAAAACGCCCGGTGGAATGTAACAATGTCATGCTTGGAAGAAGGTGTTAGTTCGCAGCTAACAGTGGGCCCCAGGGACGCTCGTTTAAGACCAACGACCATAAAGAACTATGCTTTGAACAAAGAGAGGGCTATTCACCTAAAACTTAAAGGTTGTAGAACAGGGTCCGGTATAACCTTGAAGCTATCAAGTCATGGAAAATGTGTAACTATAACATTCCAGAACACCTTTCAGTACGAGGCATTTCGTTTCATTGTCATTAAATTCTACGAAACAGGACTTGTAGAGTCAAGCACAGACATAAATGGTGCACTAGTAGAAGACGTTATAACAACACCACTTCTCAAAATTCACCTTTATCACACTAAGAACAAAATTATGACCCAGGGGACTGCCGCAGCTATCGAATCATGGCTAGAAACAGAATTTGAAGAATTAAAAGAATCTGCAAAAATTGTAACTGATGTTGAGTTAGAAAACACTAAAATGGACTCCGCTGTTTCTATGCCCCACTTGGCAGTAGACTCAATGATTCCAGGCATAAGTGACTTTACTACCGACAACGACATTCTCAACATCAGCTGCAACCCAATGTCTCACAGTGAATCAGAAATTCTACCTTCTGCAGTATTGGATACAATAACAGACACCCCTACAATTTCTAAACCTATGTTGGCCATCGAATACCCCATGGACCATGAAAATATACGAAAAGCTGAAACTGTATCTCTTGAGCAACAAAAAGAAGACACCACGAAGTTACCTGTGTCGTGCTGCCAGGAGCTAATGCAAAATATGGAGGACACGCTACGAAGTTTAATTGGTGATCTCATGTCTAGTATACAGACATCGCTCAAGGCCGAAAACGAACTTCTTAAAAGGGAGATAGTATCTCTGAGGGAAGACAATTCTAGCATGAAGGACATCATCGAAAAACTGCAGAGAGACTTCTCACTCTATAAGATAAGACAACCAGATCATCCTCAAACAATAGTAGAAGATTGCGAAGAATCCATACATAAAAATACGCCAAATCAGCAAAAAAAGGTCACCACCAAACTGTACACAAAAAACACGAAGAGACACTCACAAACACAACATATCCCATTGGAGTCAAAATTACCAACAGATTTCAAGTTCTTGAGGATTGTTCAACAGAAAATGAGCAGGTATCAGCATCCCTACCAGACAACGTTCCAGTGCCCGAAAACCAAATTCACAAATCTCAGAGCCATCACAACAGTCCACAAAAAGAACACCACAAAAGGCAGCAGCATCAATCTAATAGAAAACAAAGTGAAGAAATACGTAGTGACGTTACACATATTGTAATTGGTGACTCCCTCTTGAAGGGTATTTATTGTGAAAGAATGTCCACTACAAGAGAAGACATCGTTTTCAGTTAGGACAGTGCCGGGGGCTGGTATTCAAAGACTAATGGGCAGAATTAATAAGTTCGATGTTAATCACAAGATAACACAAACAACACTACACGTAGGAATTAATGATATCCTGAATGAGCAGAGCCTAAACCGCGCAGCATTGGTGGCTACAAATAAAACAAAAATTTCCCAAAGCCTCCATCTTTATTTCATCAATCATACCACCATGCTATGGGTTTCAGCGTCGCACAGCGGACACTTACAACACAAAACTACAGAACTATTGTAAACAAAACGGCCTTGGCTTCATCAACAATACTCCATTCTTTACATCTAACTCAGGAGCACCTAAGAAACGACTCTACAGAGATCAAATTCACACATCCACACTGGGAAGCAGTATCCTGGCCAAAAACATAAAATATCCAGAAAGGACACAACAAGACAGCTCAACCCATATAGAGAATGCAACGAAATCTACTGAGACATCAACATATAATTACAACGCATCACAAACCCCACCTACCCCTCAAAGAAGCACACCTATTGCAAGCAGGCAGCCTTCCAGCTATCACAACGCCACTTTCAATCAGGAAGCCGAATCTTATGATACCATGTTTCCCCCCATTAGTCACAAAGCAGCCCCCACTCAGGTACCTCTACCAACAGTATTCCAATGTCCCAGGCGCAGAATACTCCTACCAACACTACAACAAGGACGGAAGAAATCAGAGATCACCATGCTTCCTCCCCTAGTTCTTATTATCGTTCTCAGTGGAACCCTGAACTTGTCTATCTGATGCAATTCAGCCCTGCGTCACTTTCACTTAGACAAGCATTAATGATGTCTGCCCAAAGTCATCCCTATTATTATGCCCGGCAGAGACGTCAGTTATTGACGAACAAACACTTTGCTTCACTAAATCTCTGTTACTACAGCCTTCACTCCATTTGAACATTTGTTGATTTTTTTAATACAACGGTAATAATCAGAACTTTTAATAGTTTATCGGTTAATATCCTCTAAAAAAAAAAAAATTTCTTTGATTACTTATTTCGTTACAATTTAAATTTCTTATTATCACGCGTAGCTTCAATTTGTTAGAATTTTCGGTGTTAAGGTGTGAAGTGTTGTATACTTAACTTGTCTGACTTGTGACTATTATTAATTTCTTCCATCTCTCGTTTAACTTCACTTTGTTGTGTTGAGCAGTTCTGGTGTGATATGTTGTATGCCTGATTGTTTTGTGACAATTTTCATATACTCAGTTGAAATTGTTTTTTTATTAGTTGTATTAATTATTTTAATATTGTATTTTCTGCAATTTCTCATTTCTTGAATTCCACTTCCTTGGTGAAGTATTAATTCGTAAAAATATTTTGCGCTTTTTGTGTGCATAGCCTAACTGTTTTTTAACTTGTATTTTTTTATTATATTTTTTTATATTTTTTTAAAATATATCTTTCTTTTTACTATACAAGCATGGCTGGTAATTATGTACCGTGGCTTCACAAGGATGGTCTACGACTTGGTCATCTGAATATTTACCATCTTCTAGGTAAACTCCCCGAACTTACATACATTCTAAGTAATAATTTTCACATTTTTGGACTTTCAGAAAGTCGCCTAAATGACAGAATAACAGACGATGACATTGCGTTAAATGGTTTTAAAACCATTCGGCGAGACGCAAGCAAAAAACAAGAGACAGGTATAACAGTTTATATTTCCACTTCCCTTAATTTTCGCCGCAGAAACGACTTAGAGACAGCAGAGATAGAATGTGTATGGTTTATCGAAATCCTAGTGCAGGACCTATATGGTACGAAGATTTCACCATAATAATGGACAATGTATTTGCCACAGTCAAGGAGGTTGTTCTTCTTGGTGATTTCAACATCGATATACACAATTCAAATCTAACATGGAAAAATATAATATTATCGTACAACTTAAAACAAATAGTTAACCAGCCTACAAGAGTAACACAAGCATCAACCACACTAATCGACCACATCTACGTAACTTGCCCAGAAAACATCATAGAATGCTCTGTCCCTAATATTGCAATGAGTGACCACTATCCAGTATGCTGTACATGGTCAAAGAATAAATGTAAAGTTCCGAAAAATAAACATGTAAGTATCAAATTTAGAAGTTTCAAACATTTCAGTAAGGAATTATTTTTAAATGACTTGCTAACTGCACCTCTCGCCCGTGTTTACCAACTTCCTGATCCGGATGACGCTATTGAATACTGGACAAAAATTTTTTATAATGTTTTTTACACGCACGTACCAGCTAAGGAAATTCGCGTCAAACGACAAATAAATCTCCGTGGATCACGCAGGAAGTGTTGGAGGCTATGAGGCAGAGAGATCAAGCGCACAAAAATAAGGACCTCAACACATACAGGGTATACAGGAACAAAGTTCAATATTTAATTCGGAAAGAAAAGAAAATCGTTTTAGAAATATAGTTCAGAACAAATCAAATAGTAAGGAAATATGGAAGGCAATTAACACCTTAGCGAAAAAACGTAATGCACCAGACTCATTCTCTTCCAACACTTCATTTACTTGCACCGACTTCAGCAATCACTTTCAAGCAGAAATAAACGGTCTGAAATCCACAATACCACCTTCCTGTAGTGACTTAGACAAACTTTCAGCATTCTGTAAAAACAAATGTACAAACTCAGTTCCACCCGACATTCCTTTTATGACAGTTAATGAAGTGTATAACTATCTTATTGGCCTTAAGGATAATAGCTCATCAGGGCTTGACGGAATTAGTAATCGAATACTGCGTTACGCCGCACCAGCTATTAGTGATTCACTAACTTTTATATATAATCAATGTATTGCTAAAAGTTATTTTCCTTCAGCCTTTAAGATTGCCAAAGTATATCCTCTCTTCAAACCTGGCTCGTCAGATAACAGTAATCTTGGTAACTATAGACCTATTTCTCTTTTATCATCGCTTTCTAAACCACTAGAAAAACACATACATAAAGCAACACATACATTACCTAGTTAGCAATGACTTGCTAATTGACAGTCAGTCAGGGTTTCGACAAAAGCATTCATGCCACACAGCTCTAACTAAGATGATAGACAACTTGCACCTAAACATAAATAACGATAACATATGTGGAGCAATCTTTGTAGACTTTAGGAAAGCATTTGATATGTTAGATCACGCTGTTTTAATAAGAAAATTAGAAACAATGAAAGTTAACTTTAAACTAGTGACATTACTTAAATCATTCCTGTCCGACAGACAGCAAGTAGTGTGGTACAATAACTCCTTGTCAAGCCCAACTATTATTGACACTGGTGTTCCTCAGGGTTCTATTCTCGGCCCTCTACTTTTTTCCATTTACATAAATGACCTTCCACTACACATCGAGCACTCATCCTGCGACCTATTTGCCGATGACTGTACCATTTATACTAGTGATAAAAGTTGCAACACGCTAGAAATATTATTACAAAGCGACACAGACAATCTTATTAAGTGGAGCAATGAAAACTGCATGCAAATAAATATCACTAAAACAAAATGTATGATAATATCAACTAGACAAAAATTACAAAACTCGCCGAAAACAACACTTCAGCTCTACATTGGAACCTCTTTAATTGAAAATGTAAATGAATATAAAACACTAGGACTCATAATTGACCAACATTTAAGTTGGAATTCGCATGTACAAGCACTGACCAAACAAACGGCACAAAAAGTTTACCAGTTAGCTAAAATCAAACATTTCCTAGATGAGGAGACACGAAAAATGTTCTATACATCCCAGATACAAACACATCTAGACTATTGTTCCACAATTTGGGATGGCTGCACCATGTCCAACACTAAAAGACTCTTTTCATTACAAAAACGTGCAGTGCGCCTAATTTCAGACAAAAACCTCACACAGTGTGTAGACGCATATACATATCTTAACATATTACCACTAAGAAAGCGCCTTCTCTTCAACAAAGCCAAATTTATTCACAAAATCTTGTCACAGAATGCTCCAACGTATCTGTGGCCTATTTTCAAATACAGCGGAAGACGCAGTCAACGCTTAAATAAATTACACATGCCCAAGCCTAGGCTCGACTTATTCAAGAAAAGTTTAGCTTTTTCTGCTGCTCATCTGTGGAATACTCTTCCACACGACTTAAAAAATACTCTTAGTCCATATTCATTCAATCACAGACTTTTCAAATACATCATGAGTGCAGATTATATGCCACCCTAATTTCGTTATGTTCTTAAATAATTACGCTGTCACCTCAGGGGCGCATTCCCATAGTCAGTTATGACTGAAGGGGCTATTATTATTATTATTATTACATAACATCATATGTAGGTTTTAAAGTTAATTTTGTCCTGTTTAGTATAAATTATGATACGCATCTGTAAATTTGTGTAACTGTTATTGTACTGTTACAATGTTGGGATTTTATTTTATTGTACTTTCTTGTTATTTTATTATTTAAGTAACATTTAGGATACGTGTGAGAATAAATAGATTAACTATGGAAGAAGAGAGAAAGGAAGGGCAGAATGTTAGACGGGCCTGCGTGACCAATTCTAAACCCTTTGAAAATAAAGTTCGTTCGTTCTATCTATCTATCTATCTATCTATCTATCTATCTATCTATCTATCTATCTATCTATCTATCTATCTATCTATCTATCTATCTATCTATCTATCTATCTATCTATCTATCTATCTATCTATCTATCTATCTATCTATCTATCTATCTATCTATCTATCTATCTATCTATCTAACTATCTATCTATCTATCTATCTATCTATCTATCTATCTATCTATCTATCTATCTATCTATCTATCTATCTATCTATCTATCTATCTATCTATCTAATGTTAATATGAGTGTGCTATATTATTATTTTACTTTACAACGTTGAATTCCTTGAATTTGATATGTAAAATGCATATGAGAATAAATGAATTCAGTATGAAAGGTGAGAGAAAGGAAGGGCAGAATGTCAGACGGGCCTGCGTGCCCAATTCTCAACCCTTTGAAAATAAAGTTAGTTCGTTCGTTCGTTCGTTCGTTCCACTCTTCTTCTTAGTTCAGTCATTTCAGCAATATTAAGAGAGATCTTTTGCCTTAGTTTTTTATTTAAGTTATTACACGCCATAACTTTGCATCTCTCTTCTGTTAGTAACTTCTCATTCTTAACCATTTTCTTTCTCTGCACCGTTAACTCTTCTAATCTCTCCCTATCATCCTTTTCTTTAATTGTTCTCCTCTGTGGTTCCAATTTCATTAATCTCTTCTTTTGCACGTCTTCTATCGTTCTTCAACTCATTAATCTTCTCGGGAGATACGTTATTCTTTTCTTTCAGTTGGCGACTGAGAATATCATTATCATCCAACACATCATGAAGCATATCTATATAACTCTTCTCACGTACATTGGTCTCAATCTTCAATTTATCATACATCTCTCTCTTCTCTTCAATCTCTCGAGTTAGATTACTAACTACGCCCTACTTATCATTTATCTGGACTTCCAAATGTTTTACCTTACTGCACGCAGAGTCTAATGCTGTTTTTACACTAGTAAGCTCCAAGTTTGATTTATGTAAATCACTTGTGAGCTTAGACACTGTTTCTTGTAATTTTTTCTTTTCAGCACTATCCTGCAAAAAATTAGCCCTCTCCTGTAGAGCACTCTGTTTGTTTACTTTTGTTTGCTTCTCATTTTTCAATTTCCTTTTCTGCACGTCAGAAATATCGTTGTGGATTATTTTGTATATACTTTGCACAATATGTCCGTGTTCAACCTCAATATATTGTTGCAAAAACACACGAAGGTGCCGTAGCAAATTAACCAAATCCTTAGCCATTCCAAATTACAAACAAACTTAAAGTTATGTTCAGCAAATGACTCTAGGGATGCTGACACATTAATCAAAAAATCGTCCATCACCCATGCTCCAA
The DNA here is from genome assembly GCA_024509875.1 of Oreohelix idahoensis. Lineage (NCBI taxonomy): Eukaryota > Metazoa > Mollusca > Gastropoda > Stylommatophora > Oreohelicidae > Oreohelix > Oreohelix idahoensis. The sequence continues at coordinate 227,257 of JAMPIV010002276.1, read as the reverse complement.
GTCGTGGGCCTCTCAATCCCTTTTTATCTCTTCCTACCACCAATGCACACTCCAACATAGGCCTTATATCTGTAGGATCTAAATCACACTCAGGAGCCATATCAAAATCCATAGTGACTTATTCACTCAGTTCACTATATGTATCAATCACTTATAATTATAATAAGTTTATGTCCTTGGAAATTTAGACAATTAATTTCCACCTCACACAATAAATATTTCCTTAAGAGATTAATGTATTAAATAATGTATCAATTCTCAATTATTATGCACTAAATCCTATACTAAACAGTTAATAGAATATGTATAATGCGTGATATGAGAAGACTTGATAGCATACATACATAAACACAGTTTCCACAACAACAAAAACCACTTATCTTGCAAATAGCAAAAAGTCCCTTCTTTTCCCGTTACAACCGATGGGCATCAGATGACACACCATAAGCAGAGTCCCATGTCAACTCTCACTGCACCTTGACACAGTATGATATGTTGTCGTACACAGCACAGGAAACTGGAAACTGGAAACAGTATGCTATGTGATCGTACACAGCGCAGGAAACTGGAAACTGGAAACAGCGCAAGTTACCCACTTGTTCCCTCTGTCGTCGCGAAGGTACACTGTCTGTCTCTTGTTGAAAAGAGTTACCTGATATTTCGAACTTGCATATAAAACTGGAACATGCTGTAATTCTCATAATGCAGATATCGCTGATGATGACGAATCAGGACAGGTCGCCATAACCATGTCAAAGTTTACTTGAAAATTTCACTCCGAAACGTAGAACTGGACACGCTGCAGAAATGTCATAAGGAGACATGTAAACACAAGACGCATCACCGTGTCACCGATTACAGGTCATGAGCGACACACAACTGTCTGTGTTTAGTAGAGGCGTTGCCGATTACAGGTCACGATCGACACAAAAACTGTAGAAGATTCGCCTTTGTTTCTTAACAATGTAGAAGTAAGAAAAGGCGTTCTAAATCCAAGCCACGCCCACACAGGGCTATTCATTGCTCTTATAATCTTACCATGATACTGATAAAGTCTATCCCAGGGTAATTGGTACTGTTAAAGTATGGTTGGTAAGAGTATATCTCTGTTGAAGTGATTAACCGGTTGTAGTACATCCGCTCACACAGAGCAGATGATAAATAAATTAAGATTTCTTAGTAGTAAGGCCACTGTGTATCATGATGCGAATGTTGTAGGAATACGATCCAAAATAACTGGAAACCACCAACTGTTAAAACCACTTATTTTGCCGGCGTTGATTTGAATTGAAGATTCTAATTTTTCTATTGGATTTGATTTCGTTCAATCATTAACGCGTTAATTATGTTTCCTCAATGTTTGTCCTATACATCGCCAGCATCTTCTTCTCATCTATTGTTTTACTAGCACGTGTCTTCTTCGACCTTCGTATCTCGGCCTATGGAAACTTATAATCACAGTAACTTCAACAAAATTCAAATCATATTTTTCAGAAATTCGTTTTTGAAGTAACAGAAGCGTGACGTCACAATGTTTAGAAACAAGCCAATAACCCGCCAAAACATGATAGGAAGTAATTATGGTGTGCTCTTTCTGCTGAATTTCTTGATGACGGCACTAGTTCTCCTGTGACCATTTCATTGCTCTCTACTCTATATCAACTTCTCTTATTATGACCTATGGAGGGAGCCGCGCTGGTGTCATGGTTACCACACTGCGCTGTCGATCACCTGATCGAGCCCTGACGAAGACATTTGAATGAGTGTCGTCGACCAGGGACTGGAATAACCTGAACGACTCCTGAGCCGACCCAGCTGTAATGGGTACCTCCGACATCGGCGAGTATCTGCCTGAATGGCGAGAGGACACTTGTCGGTGAACAGGGAAATAAGGGATAATCACATAAAATCAGACTCAGGTTAGACATATTAACAGGAGATTTCGCCTCGAGTAATAGCGGGCGTACGATAAAATAAAATAAAATGACCTATGGCCAGTTGTCAATGCACCACAAAGAAAAATTGAAAGGACTGAGTGTTATTTTAATTCGGCTACCACGACTGTCACGGCATATTTCCTGATGGTAGAAATATAGATTGGTGACATCGTTATCAGCGGGTTTTGGCAACGCTGATAACTTTTTGAAAAACCGGTTAGTTTGGCGACACCGGAAGTAGAGAATAGAAAGGCGCGAAAGAGACAGTTGACGCTAGGCCTTTGTCAGAGAGTGACGGACATTTTTGGTGGTTCCCTTTTCATTGATTGTGGACATAGTCTGTAGTGATTTAGTCTAGTGGACATAATTATAATTCTGGAGTGGTTTAGTGTCCAGTGATATTATTTTCAGGCCTTCGGTATAATTTGCCAGTGGATTGGTTTTTCCATTGTGTAGTTTCCAGTTCGCCATAGTGAGCGATTGTTCAGCACTAAGTTTGTATACTGTTATACTGTCATTTGCTAGGAGTATTTTGATATATTAATTCGAGAAGTTTCTCGGGCAATGTTTATGTATTCCATACTGTTTTCAGCCATGTGTGGCTATATTGTGTGTAGTAATAATAATAATAATAAATTCTTTAAGCGCCAAACACGGCGCATAAGGCAGAAACCAGTGCTCTCCAGGTTGTTCGTTGTGACGCCACTCCTCTTAGCTCTTGCACATTATTTAGGCCATTTAGGCCCAACGTTCTTCCTTCTCTTATTATTGTTCTTCTGAGTGTTTCTTTTGGTCTTCCTTTTTTCCTCTTACCCTCAGGAACCCAAGTGAGCGCCTGTAGTGGTATTCTGTTGTTTTGCATTCGTAGGACATGACCGATATATGACCATCGTCTTTTCCTTATATAGTCGGAGACATATTTCTGCCTAGAGTCTTCTCTTATTTGTCGATTAGTCTTGAATTCTTTCCAACTGATGTTCATGAGTTTTCTAAGACATTTGTTCTCGAATGTATTCAGCTTGTTCTCCAATGATTTTGTTATTTTCCAACTCTCACAGCCGTATGTTAACACTGAGATAACATTTGAATTAAACAGACGAAGCTTGGTATGTATATTCAATGATCGTAATTTCCAAATGTTAGATAATCTATTGAAGGCGCTAGCTGCCAAAGCAATTCTAGTATGGATTTCTCTTGTTGTGTCACCATCCTGAGTCATTTTACTGCCTAAATAATTGAAACTTTCAACTTTCTGTAGTTTTTCCCCGTTCAAGATGATATCAAAGGTCTCGTTAGAAAAGTTCATAGCTTTAGTTTTAGAGGCATTTATTTGGAGACCAATTTTAAACGAGAGATGACACAAATTATTTATTGCTTCTTGGGATTGTCTTGGTGTTGAACTTAAGAATGCTACATCATCTGCGAAATCCAGGTCCCCCAGGAATTTTCCATTTGTCCATTTTATACCCAATTGTTCATTGTGGGTATAGTTTCTCATAACCCAATCAATAGCTATTCCAAAAAGTAGTGGTGACATGATACAGCCTTGTTTCACCCCTGTTTCTACTGTAAACCATTCTGTATTCCCTTTATTTGTTCTAACACAACATCTTGCATTGTCATATAGCGCTTTGATTATATTCACATATTGTGTTGGAAAACCATAGATTGTAAGTATCTTCCACAATGATGGGCGGTGTAGACTATCAAAGGCTTTTTGAAAATCGACGAAGGTGATAATAAGTGGCGATTGCCTTTCCACTGATTCTTCTTCTATAATTGTTCTTAGTGTGAATATTTGATCAATACATGATCGTTTCGGCCTGAAACCCGCTTGTTCTTCTCTGATCTTTTCGTCAGCATGCAATTTAAGTCTTTCTAACATCATGCAACATAATAATTTTCCAGGTACTGATAATAGAGATATACCACGCCAGTTATTACAGTCTGATAGATCACCTTTCTTCGGTAACTTTACAATAATACTGTCTTTCCATTGTTGTGGTGGTTGTTTCTTCTCTCCATACTTCATTTATAATATCTAAAATTCTCAAGAGGTTGTTGTCATTAACTGCTTTAATCATTTCCCCTGAAATTTCGTCAACTCCAGCAGCTTTAAAATTTTTTAATCTTTTAACGGCTTGTTTGATCTCGTCCAGCGTGAATTCATCGCAAGTTATTGGCAAAGTGGTTGTGGATGTTTCATTATTAAAATCAGGTGTTACTGTTGGTGGTGGTCTGTTTAGCACCTCCATGAAGTGCTCAGCCCATCTCTTCATTTGTTCTTTTTCTGTTGGTATTGAATTCCCTAATTTACCTTTAACAGGTGTTTCCATAGCAGTAGGCTGGTGACATAGTTGTTTTGTAATTTGATAAAGGCACCTACTATTACCAGTTCTTGCAGCATTTTCAGCTTCTACGGCCAGTTCATTGGATGTGTCTTTTAATCTCTTCGATTTTAGTTGTATTCACAGTTATAAGTTTTGTTGCAAGAAATTTTGTGTGTAGTGCTTTGTGTCATTTCATGTGGGTCGTATCCATAGATAATGAGCCAAGTATTAAATTAGCGTCAATGTTAAATCCACAGCAGAAATAGAGGAGTTGACAACGACAAATATTAGAACCCAAGAATCAGGGATCCAGACCTCCAGAACGATCCAGAGCTCGCTCGGAGGAAAACATTAGACAATCCATGAAGGACCGAAGACTAGATTGAAATCGTGTCAGGAGAAAGACAGGCAATAGGATAGAATGGCGCACTTTTTTTTGGCAAAATCTCTACACGTGGGTATAAGAGGAACCACTAAGTAAATATGACAACATTCATAGATCATTCGTATTTTACCAGCTTGTCACATTACTGATCTGTTTATAATTTCTTTACGGACGTCGGCTTTTATTGAAGACAGGAAACAGTACCACCTTGACTTTTTTGCTCAAGACGCCAGCAATTGACGTATTATGTCGTCTATCACTACCTTAGATTGCTTCATTACTTCCACTCACTGGGTGAATGAGACTGATAGTGGTAAAACAGATGGTCATCTAAGAGATAACATGGGAAGCGACATGAAAAAATACGGCCCAACCTTAAGGGTGTCTGGATTTATAACAATCTTGGAAAGTTAAGGCAGACATAACACGTAATCATTTCCAACAGATCTCGTAACCATCTTAAGCAAGATGTCTTGTTTTAATACACAGGGAGCAGGAAAGAGGGTGCAACCGTGGAGAAGATGAATTAGATTTAATAATTAGGGCACGTCGTATGATATAATATTTCGGGTAAATATAACACTTAGGTAGCATTACCTAATATGGCTGTGCCATAATTTCCACAAGGATGAGTAGGGGGAGAGTGTTAAAGTCATACGTTTTACTTATGGTTTGTTTAAAACTATAATGTGACATGAACTTAATTATGATTGGGTTTCACCCAAGTGAACACCACAAGGTTGCATTTCTGCGTGGGCAAAATTTCAACATTAAAACCTAGCGCATTTTGAAGTTTCTCCACTGTTTTTTCCAATCCTCATCACGGAGACCAGACCAGGAGGTGACAGATGGAAGATCTTATAGGGAGTGATTAGGGCCAGAATAAATATTAGCTTGTGTACAATTGCTTGTACAAGTATTTGATAGAGCCTTTGACATTGTGTTAAAAGCCAATTGTGTAACCTAGCAGCTATTATAAGCTCATGCGGAAAGACTGCATTTTAAACAGCGGCAGTACTTACTACGACCAACCTGTGTAACAAAGTCTGGATAATATAACCCACTTGGGGTAAGTTACAATATGTACATTTCCCAGTTTTTTAAATGTATTTTTGACATCTATTAATTACTTATTAATGTACAGTCGCATTTGAGGCTGGCAACTTCATCATATAAAATTACTTGCCACATAAAACACCACTGCAAGAGCTGGTGGCTGCTTCATGCGTTTTTCTGCACAAAGAACCAGTAGCAGAGGTGGCCCCATGCTCCTTAGGGAGCAGGGAGTGGATGACGATAACATCATGGTATATACGTATTTTAATGACAACTTTTCTAGTTGTGTGTTGAGATATGTGATTTGCATTATTGACTTGCAGCCAATTCACACACGCTCCAGACCCGTACATTAATAAAACTCTTGATTATAATGCAGGGGATGTATTTATTTATACAGCTCATTCAGTTAACATCAAGTATTTCATAAACCAACAAAAGAACAAGCAAACCAACAAGGCAAATAAACAAACACCCAGCCAGTGCTCATGTGTTAACCTGAAACGTAAATAAAGCACTGTCTGGTTAAAATCATAATAATCAAATAATGAGCAACATCATATTTTCACCTGCCAAACAGCCAGTTCTTCCATGCCACCTGAACCATCCCACTATTGCACACACACAATCTCATGCGTGCCGTCCAATGAGAATAGTATGGTGTTGTTCCTGAGGCTGACAAACTCAACCATGCAACACAGATTGCTACCGAAACTACTGCTGCAATAGAATATGAATGCTTTGTGCAGGCATCAAGCGGAGGCCAGCCCCATTTGTGGCTCCATGCTCCATAAGGAACGAGAAGAGAAATATATATGTCTCTAAGGGAACCCACCTGCTCTCCTAAACTTTTTCCTCTTCTTCTTCGTACACTCTGAGACGTCCACTTGAATATGTTCAAAGAAAGCAGTGGTCAGCTTGAGCTGTTTCTATCTCCATAGAGCTTTTCCAGGAATAAGGCTGGTGATGTCCACATGTGCTTTCTCTGTTCCTTATATGTTTGGCATCTTTGATGCAGATGTTCAGCAATCATTTTATTGGTGCCACAGTCACACTCATCGGTAGTTCCTATCTTAAGCTTGTTGAATAGGTGCTATCTCAATCTGTTGTGGTCCGTGCGGAATCTGAAGATTATCACTTGTTCTCTCTGTTGAGCTGGTAATATCGATCATTTTTTGTCTGGCCTGGATGTTCTGCTTCCCATTTGTTCCTGTATCTGCTTCTGATAAGACTCTTTGCCTCTTCAAAAGTTGTACTTGTGTCAGGCTGAGGTAACTTTCCACCTTCCTTTGCCAGTCTGTCAGCTTCTTCATTGCCGGAGGTTGCAATGAGATGGTATCCACTGTACTACAACTCTTTTGCATGGTGGCTCAGTTTGTGGAGTACTCTTTTTGGGTCATTGTTCTGCATTGTTCTGGCTCCTATTCTATTTATCCGTCAATCGCCCTTCCCTTTTCTTATAATTAATTAATTAATTTCTAATTAATTTTTTATTTCTTATGTTTCAGTTTAATTATTGATTTATTTTAGAACTCATTATATCCTCTTCTATCTCTAGAACTCATTATTATTACGTTAAGGTAGTTTCTTCTTAATTTTCGTTTCTAAGCTTCTTAGTATCTATTGTCTACATCTGGAAGTGGCAGCCATTTCATTTGCATGTGGCGCTTTTTCGGCAGGCGTGCTAGGTTGTAGCCGCTTTTAGGGAAGTACCCAGTTTTGATATTTATTTTATTTAGATTCTTACATGTCCTATTTAGCTCTCACTTTCTTTCATCTTCCTGACGACGGCCTTGTGACCGCAACGTTGGTTATATTCTTTGTCTTTTGTCCTAGTACGACGAAACACCTTTTTCGATTTTTATTTCATGCTCAACCACTGTTACTAAAATAACACCTTATAATCAGCCCACGGTGGCCAAAATCTGTCATCCACGTGTTGAGCCACCAAACAGTAAATAGCTTAACACCATTGCCCAACCACGTGGTATTTCAAAATGTCCATGCTGGCTCCCAGAAGCCATCTTGTCGTAAAGTTATTTCTATCTCTATTTCAGGGGAGCCGCGCTGGTGTAATGGCTTCGGCGTTGTACTGGCGACCAGGTGTTCATGGTTCAAACCCGGGCGTCAGCGTTTGAAGAAATGTTTACGGCCGGAAATTTGACTGAATAGCCTGAACGGCTCCTGTGATAAACTCTCTGTGGATGGGAAGGAGCGAAGCTCCTGACCGGGTTGGAAGGAAAGTCCTCAGGTTCCCCAGCCTCGCAATGACATGTCATTGGGCCAAAGGGCTGAAAGCCCAAGTGCCGCTGGTTAAAAAAAAAAAAAAAAATCTCTATTTCAGTAACAGATCGCATTTCTGTCTCAGTTCCATGTATGAAATATATCCCTACTGTGTTTCTACTGTAGTGAAATTAGACTTACTAACTATCTATCCACATTCCTTCCACTAATGATTTCTAATTTCATAGTAGAAATCTCTTAGTAAACACAGACTTAGCTATTTTATCAACCGCAAGAACCTGGCCACGCTGAATCTAATCTTAAAACTTGAGGAAGCCAATGCTAATGTCACTAAAAAATATGCTTCAAATTTAGACTCACGCGTTCCCATGTCTTTCAGCACGCTTCTGCCGACATTAGTTTCACGTCTTGCATCTAGAGCCCCTGTAGCGAAAAAGACTTGATCGCTATTAGGCTGTCGCAAATTGACAGTAAATTTGAATTTTCCAATCCGTCCCTGCCCCTATCTTGGCACTTCTCTTTAAATTTTTCTGTTCTTGCCTGCTATATGAACTTTTGTTCTTTCAACTTCTTCAATCGCGGCAGTCGCCATATTCATTGTGTCCACGTCAGCCAATAAATAGTCTCCTTGATGCTTGTGAGGCAGCCTTACCAAAGTTTTTTTAAGTTCAGCGGCATAGAGTGGTCAGCCCTTTGAAAGTGGGTAACTTTCTTACGTCTCCGCCCAGGAAAGAGAAACTTTCTTTAGCGCCTTTGTAACTGGCCTTTGAGAGCGGACGTTGTCGAATCATGGGGTAGCCGTGTATAATGTTATGTAAAATACAAGGAACTGATGCAGATTCTAGAATAATGTTTTCGTTACTCTGGGGTACACTAATGCAGAGTGCCCAACACCTGCAAAAACCAAGCGTCCGCAGATGTTCAGGTCAGCGTCAGTAACAAGACTATATGACCTGGCAGATTTTAACTTTCATTTCACTTGTAAGCAACTGAGCCCGAGTATAGCCGAATTAGACATATTGCTTGAGGCAGAAGATACGACAGAGGTGTCTAAACTATTGGTATCTCGGGGTGAGAAGATTTGTAAAATATAAGTGCTTAGTTATTAGTGTATAAAACTGATAGCAGTGACTTGCATTTTTTGCTATGACTACTCCTTTAATCAGTAATTGATTCAGTATCGTGCCCAGTTCAGCTCTGTCACACAACATAAGCTAACAGATACTTAATCTGTTAAAAGCCTCATAGTTTGGTTAGTGTTTACAATGGGTTAACTGTAAGCTTAAGCTGACACTACTTTTGAGGAATTAGAGCGTGTAAATTATTTACATAGATCTTACTAGTGACGGATGTTCGCTATAACGACTGAATTTGTGGGAGGTAGTTATTTTATTTTGGGAGAAACTTCTCATGGCAGGGTAGGGACTATGGTATGTCTGTTGTGTAGTTTATATATAACTTACAAGGCATCCTAGAGAATTAGCCACTAACCAGTGAAAGAATTATGTCCTATGTAACGTCATCTTGTATCATAGTAGCATAAATATTGCATTTGTATGTATTCCATTTTGGGAGGTTATTATTTTTCCCTTTTGTGTATTGACCCTACGGGGCGCATACACGTTAATTGTGTAATGTATATAATGCTTATATTTTATGTAAATTAACGTAATGATACAAAATGATAGTACATTTTGGTATCGTGAACTACGTGGTTGGAAAACCCATATGTTGGAAGAGGACACCGAGTCGATTTTTTCTGTCAAAGCAAACGGTCACACAAATAACATTATTCTATGTGGGATGCATATTGAGAATTGATATAGTGAAATTACCTCATGTGGAAAGAGACAGAACAGAGACTTACCTAGCAAAAATAAACAAATACCATAATGGTGCATAACTCTTAAATATAACATTAAGTTACGATTTTGTTTTGCTTGAGGTAATGGGTGTATGTTTGGTCTTAGTTCCAGGTACCCCAACTGCTTACGCAGCTTACTACAACAAACAAAGCGGAGAGAACGCACAAATTCTCTCTCCTGTCTAACGCTTTTTTTCAGCAAAACGAGAGCCAAGAAGTACCTGTCAACGATACATTTCACATAACCCCACTAAACGGGTGGGAAACTCACGTGGATATAGATTTCATTGCAGTGTAGAACCAACGACCGCAGCCTGATGTCACGTATTGTGAAGTAGTGGTTTCCTACTCACTTATTTAGTAAAAGTCAGAGCTTAGGGGCATCCAACCCCTCATTCAACTCAGCATCGCCAGTTTAATTGAAAGCATCTTACTGTGTGCTTAAACAGAGTGCTCAGTCACAATAACAGGTCTCAAACCAGACCCAACCGAATTACGCTTACGCGTCGAGTACTACATACAGGGGCACGTCTGCTTTAATTCACAGCGTCAGGATAAGAGCGCAAATAAGGACGGTTGCCCTGAGCTGACCTTGACTAGTTATGCCTTCTGGTCAGTACTACGCCTGCGTGTATTAGCTGTCAGAGCAAATACAGAGTTAACCGACAGCCTATCTTGGTTAAGGCTAGATCAGGTTGTTTGTGAAAAAACAGCGCATGGATAGCGTCTTAAGCGGATTTATAAATTTCCCCCTCAGTCTATGGGCAGAGACATAAAGACACTGACAGGTTTTTTTTTTGTATTTTTCACAAGAAGCTGAAGGATTGTTAACTCTCGGTTTATTTTTCTTGTCTGTGTCCTACGAGATGGTTTTGTTTTCCTTAATGTATGAATTTATGTAATTTTTAACTTTGATATTTGATCAATTATTATTTGGTGAGATTTTGTATTCTTTTTTTTATCTATACAACCTAAAGGAATGTTAAAATTTTTTAACCTTTTGTTAATGCGATGTTCTAGACCTTTATCCATATCTATTATTAAGTAATTAGTAGTTTTGTAAGCTCTTACTATTTATCTGTCTACTAGTGAGAAAGAAGAGAGAGCGGGTGAGACTTATGATTTCATAAGTGAGTTGTGGGGCTTGGAAAGAGAGATAGCTTTAATAGATCTTCTTCCAGGCTGTCTTTAGTTTCTCCCTAATTTCACACATTATCTGTATTTTCTCTATAATTCTAGTAGTTCACTCACATTGTTGCAGTTCACTCACATTGTTGCAGTTAACTCAAATTGTCTTACTCAACAAAATGCTTCTAAAATACCTAACTCACGACATAGGCCAACCTCTTAATATCGGTGCCCTGACCTCAACACACCGAACATGGGACAGCGGAAGACTACATGTGCTTTGCATGTTTCCCGTGACGTCAACCCACGGGGGACTACATGCTGGCTCATTGTGATGGCGTAAACCCAAACTTGGAAGCCTGTATTGCAGAAAACAAATTAGCCCCGAGTCGATGTAAAATTCACGAGTGCTAGTGAAGGAGACAACACAAATTTAAACTTCAGGCATTATTGTGACCGTGATGTAAGCATGAGGTGACTTCCGCTTCCCTCCACCATTTCATCTTCTTCAGAATTTCACCCAATTCAACTGAGCATTAACCATCCATCGAGTCAGATGAAAATGTGTTATGAGCGAAATAATGCAAATAATTCTCTCTCTCATTCTCTCTTTTCTCTCTCTCTCTCTCTCTCTCTCTCTCTCTCTCTCTCTCTCTCTCTATCTATATATATATATATATATATATATATATATATATATATATATATATATATATATATATATATATATATATGGGAGCCGCGCTGGTGTAATGGCTTCGGCGTTGTACTGGCGACCAGGGGTTCATGGTTCAAACCCGGGCGTCGGCGTTTGAAGAAATGTTTACGGCCGGAAATTTGACTGAATAGCCTGAACGGCTCCTGTGATAAACCCTCTGTGGATGGGAAGGAGCGAAGCTCCTGACCGGGTTGGAAGGAAAGTCCTCAGGTTCCCCAGCCTCGCAATGATATGTCATTGGGCCGAAGGGCTGAAAGCCCAAGTGCCGCTGGTTTAAAAAAAAAAAAAAAAAAAAAAAAAAAAAAAAAAAAAAAAAAAAAAAAAAAAATATATATATATATATATATATATATATATATATATATATATATATAAAATTTTTCAGAAATTCGTTTTTGACGTAACAGAAGCGTGACGTCACAATGTTTAGAAACAAGCCAATAACCCGCCAAAACATGATAGGAAGTAATTATGGTGTGCTCTTTCTGCTGCAATTCTTGATGACGTCACTAATTCTCCTGTGACCATTTCATTTCTCTCTACTCTATATCAACTTCTCTTATTATGACCTATGGAGGGAGCCGCGCTGGTGTCATGGTTACCACACTGCGCTGTCGATCACCCGATCGAGCCCTGGCGAAGACATTTGAATAAGTGTCGTCGACCAGGGACTGGAATAACCTGAACGACTCCTGAGCCGACCCAGCTGTAATGGGTACCTCCGAAATCGGCGAGTATCTGCCTGAATGACGAGAGGACACCTGTCGTTGTACAGGGAAATAAGGGATAATCACATAAAATCAGACTCAGGTTAGACATATTAACAGGAGATTTCGCCTCGAGTAATAGCGGGCGTACGATAAAATAAAATAAAATGACCTATGGCCAGTTGTCAATGCACCACAAAGAAAAATTGAAAGGACTGAGTGTTATTTTAATTCGGCTACCACGACTGTCACGGCATATTTCCTGATGGTAGAAATATAGATTGGTGACATCGTTATCAGCGGGTTTTGGCAACGCTGATAACATTTTGAAAAACCGGTTAGTTTGGCGACACCGGAAGTAGAGAATAGAAAGGCGCGAAAGAGACAGTTGACGCTGGGCCTTTGTCAGAGAGTGACGGACATTTTTGGTGGTTCCCTTTTCATTGATTGTGGACATAGTTTGTAGTGATTTAGTCTAGTGGGCATAATTATAATTCTGGAGTGATTTAGTGGCCAGTCATATTATTGTCAGGCCTTCGGGTATAATTTGCCAGTGGATTGGTTTATATATATATAGTAAGTGAGGGGAGAAGATGCTGGCGATGTATAGGACACACATTGAGGAAACATATTGCGTTAATAGTTGAACGAAATCAAATCCAATAGAAAAATAGGAATCGTCAATTCAAATCTCAAGACAATCCTATTTGATGGCTCTGAAACACGGAGAAGAGCAAAAACAACAGCCAAATAGTTGCAGACTACCCCGGACATTATAGGCACAGTATGTAAAAATCAATTGTTTTTATGCCCTCCCTCACACAGAAAAGCCACCCCATGTCTGTATAACGGTTTTCTTATATATATATATATATATATATATATATATATATATATATATATATATATATATATATATATATATATAGATAGAAAGAGAGAGAGAGAGAGAGAGCGAGAGCGAGAGAGAGAGAGAGAGAGAGAGAGAGAGAGAGAGAGAGAGAGAGAGAGAGAGAGAGAGAGAGATTTATTTGCATTCTGTCGCTCTCATAACACATTTTCATCTGACTCGATGGGTTGAGATTTAATGCTCAATTGCATTGGAGTGAAATTCTGAGGAAGATGAAATGGTGGAGGTCACCTGATGCTTACATCAGGACACTGAAGATTTCCAATAGGTGTTGTTTTCTCTCGGGTTTTGGTACCAGTTACCAGAATTCAACGCTGGACCCATCTATAACAGACAGGTCTAGAGAACACTCAAAGAGGCAACCTGGAGCAGTTACTCCAACACCGCCAGGAAAGTGCTGCTACCAAACGACTCATCTCCTGAAGAGAGGGAACAGTCAAAACACCACTAAAAACAGCAGTAACTGAACCATAAGTCAACGACAACCATTGTCACCCCATTGCAAGCTAAGTACCCAGTACTAGCACAGAATACACTTTATTATTTAAAAACCACCAGATCATAATCTTTCCGACGAAGATTCACCTTAAATTAACTGGGTTTTTTTCTTTGACAAATCAATTTTCTTAATTTTAACCCTGTTGATCAAATATTTCATGAATAAAACTCTTGGTATCTATGTAAATATAAACCTATAGTTGGAGTCTACCCACAAAAACATCAATAACACTGTGGATAAGTCAAAAATGGAATATAAATCAACTCAGCCGCCGAAGACAGAAGAAGGTCCGCTGGAAAGGAGGCGCATGAAGCAACTCATAGAAAGCCGAAAGGAGTCTACCTTGCCGACTAACCTTTTTTCTTCTAGGAAAATCTACAGGATTTGCACCAGGAATGTTCGCACTCTACACGAACAAGAGAAAACTGCACAAGATGCAGCAGAATTGTGGAATTAAAGGGTTGATTTCCTGGGTTTCTGCGAGACACTGTGGAAGGGCATAGAGAGGAAGAAATTGATCACAGGAGAAATAGTGTTGTCATCAGGACATGAGGAGGAAAGTGCCCGCCACAGGGAAGGTGTGGCTCTAATGCTGTCTAGGGAAGCACAGAGGGCACATAGAATGTGAAGCAGTGGGACCGTGAATTATAACAGCAATATTTAAAACAGCCAAAAAGAAAATAAATATAAACATCATCCAGTGTTATGCACCAATGAATGATAAAGAAGAATCTGCGAAAGAAGAGTTTTACATCAGACTGCAACATGTCTTGGATAAAATGGGAAGAAAGTACATCACAAATGTGATTGGGGGGAGAGAACCTAAACGTAAAAATAAGAACAGACAACACCGGCTTTGAAGAAATCAAGGGAAAACAAGGATTAGGTACGATGAACGAGAATGATGAACTATTTACAAACTTCTGTGCTTCAAATCAACTAACTAAAGGACGAAGCATGTGTGATAGGGTGGGCGAGATGATGATGATGATTATATTGTGATATGTTTGATCACTCTCTTGTCACACTCGCACCGACCCGAACAACAATAAAACTCTTGATTCTAGAGGCAGGGGCTGTATTTATTTTTACAACCCATTCAGGGACTAAGCAAACATTAAACAAATAAACTAGCGAACATAACAAAACAAAACACCCAGCATGTGCCCGATTGCTAATTCTGGAGAAGCAAACAAAGCAACGACTGGTTAAAATCATAATAGTTAAATAATGATACTCTCACCTGTCAAACAGTCCTTCCACGTGTACTACCTGACACCCTCAACTATCACACACGCACACACATGCGTGTCGTCCAATGCGACTAGTAAGGTGTTGTGCGTGAGGCTGGCAATCTCACCATGTAACATCGGTTGCTACCGAAACCACTACTGCAAGGGCACACTCAACTATACACACACATACTCATGCATGTCGTCGATGAGACTAGTATGGTGTTGTGCATGAGGCTGGCAATCTCACCATGTAACACAGATTGCTACCGAAACCACTACTTTAAGAGCACACACTCAGCTATCTCACACCACACACACTCATGCATGTCGTCCAATGAGACTAGTATGGTGTTGTGCATGAGGCTGGCAACCTCCCCGTGTAACACAGATTGCTACCGAAACTACTACTGCACGAGCATCTGAATGCTTCATACGGATGAAACCACACTGGTGGCCCCATGCTCCCTCAGGAGCGGAGAAGAGAAATATATATCTCCAAGTGAGCCCACGTGCTCTCACAAACCATCCTTCACATTACAATAATTAAATAATAATAACATGGACATAAAATAATATTCTTCAACTACATGTACATCAAATACTCTCAGTAATCAGAGTAAACCACCACCTCGAACTGATCCATCTCAATATTCGTCACTGCCCTCTGAACATGTCGTAAGTGGCGACTGGTGCGCCTGGTAACAAGCGTGTCGTATACGACCCCTGATGAGACTGAGAACTCATCACATGAAACACATCGTTACCGTCACCGAAACAGCCACAGCAATAGCATAAAAATGCTTATTGTGGGCCTGTAATGGACACCAGCTGCATTGGTGTTTCCATGCTCCGCCGGGAGCAAACATAGAAACACCTGTCTTAACGTGCCTTACGCCTTACGCACGCTCTCCAGAAATCTAAATACATATTCTCACTTCAAAGTAACCCATAAATATATACAGTAGAATATTGATAAGTAGGCTATCGTGAAATACACTTAAATGCTCTTACATAAAGAATAAAATATCATTATTCTTGACTTAACAACTAGAACTAGTCATCACATAAAGGAAATTTACCACGAAAACTCTCTCTTCTATTACTGGGGAAAATTACATTTAACATACTTTCACCCACGTGTCGATTCACACGATATAAAACTGCGTAACATTATAGGCTTGATAACTAAGAGTGTTACTGCAGACTCCTCGCGCCGCTTTTCATGACCACGTGGCCGCCATCTTGATATTTTCTAATATCATCTAAATTCAAGTAATAGATGCTTCTCTGTCCAGTTTCATGTATAAAACACTCTCCTACTAAATTTGCCCGGTCTGATGACTGAAATACTTGATATTAAATTCTCACATCTGGATTTAGGCTTAGCGTGCCTCATAAAACCTATCAACCATTATTTTCACTCATCTATCATTTCGAGACTAAATCATAATGCCCTAAAAAGATAATTCCTTTGGGAACACATCTATCTATTTATTTAGACCTAATTCACTAAACATTAAAATAGCCACATCGATATAATTTCAGAATTATATAAAACTAATTCTAATTTAAATTAACTCACGTGCTCAAGGCATTTACAGCTTGGCTCTGTGTGTCTTACTTCGTCTGTTCTCCCTGGGCGCCTGATCTTCAAATAGGCTGGTTTGATGCTCGCTATTTCTTTATATAAACCGCTAGACCTAAGCCTAAACACTCAACTTAGTCCGCGCTGCGCGGATTAATTTAGCCACTTAAATGACACTCGCGATTTTGCTTTACCAGGCATGAAAACCCAGATATACACAACTATTTCTAGAACAAAAACACAATTCTACACCACAACTTAATTTTAAGGCATTATTATGGCCTTTTCATCAATCTTGAAGAATTTTTACATCTCAGCATGCTTCGCGCACTTCTAAAATACATGGGCGATAAATCTGCCCAAAAACAGGAAGGGGGCGGACGTCTCCTTTTCGGCCCCATCACATATCTCCCTCCTGATTTTGTTGTCGTCCCGATAACATCACTACCTCTGGCGCTTCAGTCGAAATCTCTCGGATCGTTGGTGGTGCGCGTCATTATTTCTCAGCGGCGATGTTTTGGGCTCAGATTCTGTGTTCGGTACAACCCGGCTGGGGACACGCTTGGTCGTCATGTCCCTCGTTGTACGTTGTCGGGCTGTCAGCCACTGTGGTCTGGAGGACTCGCTCACCTGTGCCGCTTCGCTGCCTGCCTGTGACATCTGCCTGCCAGTGCATGCAGCTGTCAACTTTGTAGAGGGATTGCTCTTTACGTGTTTTCCACTCATTTTGTGTGGACGGTGGCTTACGTTCCCCACAATCTGCCTTTGATGAATCTCCTCTGCTGAACCTTGATTTGCACTCCCTCCTATCTGCTTAGGACGGGTTTCCTCCCCTAGACGACGGCCAATTTTCTCGGCGCCCTTAGTGTGACAGTTGACGTGGCCCTCTCTTGGCTTGCGCCCTAAAGGCAACCTCGTTGTGGCAGTACGTCTCGGGAAAGAGCTCCTTGAGGGACAGGCGGCTATCAAGTGTTCAGTGGACTTGCATCGAAAACATCTCTTCGGAAGCGGGCCTTGAGGGCACTTGGCTGCCATGTGGTCTGACAGGTCTCCACAATTGTAGCATCTTATCTTTCTGGGCTTCCTCTGTGTCATGGGTCGCTTCCTGCTGCCCTTACACTCTTGACCGCCAATGCCGCATACATAAATTGCTTCCATGCCCTGGACCGATGGTTTGCTGTCAAACTCTACTCGTTCATTCTTCGCCAGACTCCGGAATCCCTTTCTGTAGATCTTGGTCTGATGTACGAATACATCAATACCTCCATCATCTGGCGTGATGAACCCCCATCCTCTGTGGACACTATACCACTTGCACATCCCTTTTCGCCTTGTCAGTGCCACTGCGTTTATTGGTGCTGTCAGCTCACAGCTTTCCTTGACGACAGCCTGACTCTCACATACAAGAAGGGCTAGTTGCGGTTCCTGCGGACACACCTCCTCGTCTTGCGTTGGCTGTTCCCGCGGACACACCTCCTCGTCTTGCGTTGGCTGTTCCCGCGGACACACCTCCTCGTCTTGCGTTGGCTGTTCCCGCAGCTGGCATGGTGCTCTCTTTCTCTGCACCTCCTCTTGTGCTGGCGAACTGGCCTCTGACATCTGTGCTATCTGGGACTTTAGGAAGGATAATTCTGCTCTGAGTGCCTCCTTCTCCTTCTGAACTTCTGCACTTGCTATCTGGACCAGTGTCTCAGGCTTTTTACTTTCACCATAAACAGCATATTCCCAAGGGAAATTCCTGGTCATCTCACTGGCTGGTGGTTGCTCGCTGTAGGCTCTTTCTATTATCTTGAGTAACTGCTCAGGGCTGGCCTTGGCTCCGCCATGTATCCGTAATTCTCTAGATACCCATGGTGTCACGTTGTTCCAGATCATGTCTAACTTGTCTTCTGCCCAAAAAGGCGCCACCTTCCACGCGGCTTCCACATCTTCCACAAACTATTGCTAAGTGGGACTCCCCTCTCCACTAAATAACCTTATCTCTGGCTCCTTCACGTACACTACCTTCACAGGCGCATTAGCCATCTTACTGCAGGAATGCACTGCTGGGTGTTTACAATATTTGTTCGTTTGCTGTTTGCTCGGTGTCACTGTCTGCCTTATCCTGCCGACGACGCCAATTGTGATAGGGTGGGCGAGATGATGATGATGATTATATTGTGATATGTTTGATCACTCTCTTGTCACACTCGCACCGACCCGAACAACAATAAAACTCTTGATTCTAGAGGCAGGTGCTGTATTTATTTTTACAACCCATTCAGGGACTAAGAAAACATTAAACAAATAAACTAGCGAACATAACAAAACAAAACACCCAGCATGTGTGATAAGGGTGGATTTGAGCTGAAATGATAACTTGCCACCCCTATCGACACCTGGTATTAAAGTGCAAGATGTAGGTGTCTTCTCTGATTTAGAATGTTGCTGTGTGTGTTGCAGTAGAACAGTTCACAGGGTACACCACAGGCAACATGACGTGTAGAGTCATAGAAATGGTAACTTCGCTTTAGTTTTATACCATTTATTGCACGCCACAAAACAGTCATGATATTTATGTCATCATCAGCACAGTGTAACGAATGCAGCATCCAAAATCATATTAACTGATAGTCATGTAGGATTCAATACTCCATAGTTGTATGGTAAACAGATATCATAAAGTTCTGGTTCGTGAAGCTTTATAAATAATATATATAACTTCTGCAACAGTGTCAGCTGCAGATCTTCAATGATCATAGACAATAATAATTATTCCCTTCCTGATGCTAGCAGATCAGATGTATACAATAAGTCCGTTTACTGTCTGCACGTGAATAGCATACATGGATTACAGGTCAGCTCGACCTTTATAACCTTCCTAAGTCTAACCATCTGACTTGGACGTGATCTCTGATATAACGAATCCTGGAACACAGACAATAGTCTTGTTGGTCTAGAGCGACCCATATATATATATAACTAGTTCAGGTATAAAGATACCGGTGACTTAATCCTAGTCAAAGTACCTCTCCATTTTGAATCACACAGGCGAGCAAAAAGGCGACAAAATGACGAACCTCTAGATGATAGCATAAAGTTCGATACAAGAGGAATTACCTTATTTCGGAAAATCAACCATGAACATATGCCTCCAGGCAGGCTTGAATAATACTGGGAAATAGTCTAGTTAGCTAACTAACTCACAAAGACAATGTATTTCCCTCAGAAAATCACAAGACGCAGGTCGCGTCTGCTCGCTACTTAGACCATTTCTAAACTGCCCGAGCTGGGCGGAACAACAAACGAGAACCAAGTCGAGACATGCGCAGAGCGACAATCTCTGAGTCGCCGTTCACAATAAGACGATTCTAAGAACATTCGAGATAAAAGTCTTACACAGTCGCGCCTTTTATGGTCATGAACAGAAGCGTTAAGAAAGGTTTCAGGCATCTACAACAGTTGACTGATACTACCAAATAAGGAGATATGGTCACGCTTCGTTCAAGAAATTATAGACCGAACGTGTCTCTATACAAGAGAAGGCAAACTCCTAAAAAATTGTAGTCTCGATAACTCGGATTATGTCCCTTTGACTGTAAAAACATAATACACACTTCAGTCAAAAAATGATCATACATACGAAAAATGATCATACAAAGGCTTTGAAAAAAGTAATTATTTGTGCGTAACATTACCGCACCCTCCCGGGAAAAAAAAAATGAAACATTTTTTTAAAAAATCCTGGAGCCGGAAAAATCTAGGCTCCTAACGCACGTATGATGCGCGGATATATACCTAACAAATTAGCTCAACGCATGGAGCGACACTGAGATCATATCTCAGATCCTTAGAGAAAAAATTTATCTAAGTATACGCTTATATATTCCAGGAAGGTGCCACCAACACACGCCACAATGATGGCAACATCATAATGAAAATCAAATTATTCTCATACCAATATATGAAATTAAATATATTATTATGATATCATATAATGTGTTGTGCAAACAGCGGTGTAATATATTAATATACCGCACTATTTTATTACATTATATAAAGCAACAGTAATTAATAAGTAATACATGTGTTGATCTTCGTTGACATAAAACATTCAATAGAAGAAGATGTGGACATCATCCGCTCCCAATCTAGGACAGGACTTGATATCCTCAAAGTTCCACAATGGACACAATCTCGCATCTTCAATGATGTGCTGCGAAAATATCAATAACACAAATCTTAAAGACAACTGGTAAATCTCTTAATACAATTATGCAAATATATTGTTTAAATGTGGCCGAGTGATCTTTTGGCCCGTATATCACTAACTAAGCCTTCTTAGATAATTACATGGTACAATGTTATAAATTCCCCTCAAAAAAGTGAGAAAAAAAAAATCTACTAACATGTCATTATAACATTGGACTGTATATCAGGAAATATATATATATGACAGAAGAATCATGTGGAATCGTGTGGGCATCTGGACAGAATGTCTGCCATTACATTATCCGAACCACGGATAGCTCGAACCGAGAAATGAAATGGTTGAAGAGCTATGGCATAACGAGTGGACCTCGAGCTCTTCAAGTTTTTGCTCTGAATAGCAGTAAGCGCTTTCTGGTCGGTTTCCACAATGAAATGTGCGCCTAGAAGAAATCTTTGTAACTTCAGAATAGACCATACCATAGCCAATAACTCACGGTCTAAAACCGAGCAATTCTTTTCTGCAGCATTTAATTTCCTAGAGATATACATCACCGGATGCAGAGTATCAGAATACTCCTGCATTAGTGCCGCCCCAATCCCAGTTGACGAGGCATCACTTCGAAGAACAAAAGTCTTCTCAATAGTAGGTAACCTAAGAATAGGTGGAGATGAAAATAGGGCTTTAACCTGGTCCAATGAGGATTGACATTCTTTAGACCAGCGGATCAGATTAGGCGACCCTTTCTTCAATAAAGTAGAAAGCGGTGCCATAATGGAGGGCAAATTCGGAATGAATCGTCCGTAGAATTGGATCAAACCTAATAGACTCCTTACTTGTTTCTTCGTCTTAGGGACCGAAATGTTAAGAATTTTTGAAACATTGTGGTCCTCTGTCTTTAAAAGACCACGACCAACACGATGACCTAGGAAAGAAATCTCACTAAATCCTATAAAGGCTTTAGAGGGTTTTGCAGTCAAGTTATACTCGCGAAGAGTGGACAGTAATTCGTATAAACCCAAATAGTGATCTTCCCAGGAATCACTGAATAGACAGATATCATCTAGGTATGCTATGACATATGTACGATATGCGAGAATTCGCCGCATCATGCGTACGAATGTAGCAGGGGCGTTCATAAGACCAAAAGGCATGAAATTCCATTGGAATAAACCCCTAGGTGTAGAAAAAGCTGTAAAAGGTTTGGCACGTTCAGTTAGAGGAACTTGCCAATAACCTTTAGACAAATCTAGTTTGGTAAAGAATCTAGAATTAGAAAGTTTATTGAGTAGCTCTTCTAATGAAGGCATAGGTTCAGCGTCGAACTTCGTAACTTGGTTCAATTTGCGATAATCTACGCAAATGCGAATGTTATTATCCTTCTTTCGAACAATAACCATAGACGAAGAGTATGCTGAAGTGGATGGTTCAATGATTTCCAAACGTATCATTTCATCCAATTCTTTTTCGACTTGAGACTGGAAATGGATAGGTATTGGATAAGGTCTGACTCTGATAGGATTATGATCAGTTAGCACAATGTAATGTTCAATGACATGTGTGTGTCCCGGGATGTCTGTAAGAACATCCTGAAATGTTTGCAACATCGAAGAAACTTGTCGATGTTCCTCAGCGGAAAGATTTGGAGAAACGGTCACGTTTTTCCAAGATTCCGTAGAATAAAGTGGGACCATAGAAAGAGGAAGATTGACATCAGAAAAAGTAGTTTCCTCATCCTGCATAACTGACAGCGATGAGTACTGACCATGAGGTACTTGAGAATTGTCCGTTGCCTGGAAAATAGGCTGCAAATAGTCAGGTCTTTCATAAAATTCCGTGAGCATATTTATGTGGAAAGTTTTATGCTTTCCATCAATATCGACAACATAGTCGACATCAGAAATTTTGGAGACTATTGCATATGGACCTTTCCATGCAATTAGAAGTCTGTTCTCCCTTGAAGGAAGTAGAACGAGAGCTTTGTCACCTGGACAAAGTTGTCGTAGACATCTATTCTTATTTGCAAACTGCCTTGCCTTTTCTTTAGCAAATTCGGAAGACGAAGTTGCTAGTTTGCATGCCTCGATGATCTTTTGCCTAAGAGCAATGACGTACTCATAAGAAGATTGAGTTTCATCGCTAATATTATCGGCAGTGATTAGATCGTGAAGTAAAGACATAGGGCCGCGCGGTTGCGCGCCAAAGACAAGTTCAAAAGGGGAAAACCCCGTATGTTCATTGGGGACCTCTCTATACGCAAAGAGAGCCGCGGGTAAGACCCTGTCCCAATCCTGAGGATGATCCTCAGTTATCTTACCAAGTAAAGTTTTCAGAGTCCTATTTAAACGTTCGACCAACCCATTAGACATTGGGTGATAGATACTGCTGAGAGACCTTTTAATGTGTAGCATAGACATTACCTGTGACATAGTGTCTGATATAAGTTGAGTGCCATGGTCTGACAATATTTCTCCGGGAAAACCCAAGCGAGAAAATATCAGCCAAAGAGCGTCTGCGATGTCAGCAGTTGAGATGCTCTTGAGAGGTATTGCCTCTGGCCAACGTGTGCACATATCGACACATGTAAGGATAAATTGATGTCCTCTAGCCGACTTAATTCTAAAAGGACCGATAATATCTATTGCCATTTTTTGAAAAGGGCGAATAGGAATGTCAGCAGCCTGGATAGGCGCAGCATGTCGTGGTCCTTTAGATTTGACCTCCTGACATACTTTGCAAGAGCGACAGTACATTCGTATGTCCTTGCTCACAAATGGCCAAAAGAAAGCCGCAAGAACTCTCGACTTTGTACGGGAAAAACCCATATGTCCAGCACATTGCGAGTCATGAGCATGTTGCAATATTTGCAATCTCATGCTCTTGGGCACAAGAATTTGTGAATGAGCGGACGTAGTCGAGTCTTGTACCATACGTACAAGTACGCCGTTCTTCATAGAAATCCAAGATTTTCTATTAGTATTTTGATTAGGATCACCTTTTTTTGCTAGAATGAAGAATTTTTGTAAAGAAGGATCTCTTCTTGCAATTTGATAAATGAGTCACGTGTAATAGTCAAGTGACTATCTTGGTCATTTACTTCATCATTATTAGTTAATGAAGTTTGAGGTGGATCCAGAGCATGTGCTCTTGTGACCACCGCATTGGTAGCTTCAATGTTTTGCTCTTCCCAAACAGCAATCTGCTGTGGGGTACATTCCCTAACTCCGTGAATACGACCCATAATAAGGTCCGCAATAGGGTTTGGAAGTAGACACGCGTGGACCTCTCCCGTGAAGAAAGGAGTAGCAATGTGTATTATAGCAGTAGGATACTTTTTCAACGTGCCACCAAATGTGACACATTTGATGACCTTTCCTGTAGCACAGGATGGATCTACAAGAGATTGCCTAACCCCGACAGTAGTACATCCAGAGTCAAACAACACTGAGACTGGATTACTATTTACAAGCCCCTTATGTAATATAAAAGAACCTCTCCCATCATGAGCGACATTAGCAGGAAGAGCGGGCAAAGGATGACCACAGCTTAAAGTAGTAACGGTCTTCGGGTCAAATAAAGTACTGCATTGGATACATTTATTTGCTCTACCAAAATCAAAAGATGAGCATCCGATAGCATTATGGTCTTTATTATCATTAACCTGTTTATCTACTCCCTGAGATTCTTGTTGAACAGAGTTTGTCTGTTGATATTTTTTTCTCTTATGTTGCGATCTACCGCGACCATTATTGCCTCTGCAATTATCATTAAAGTCCCTACTGTAATTTTTATCCTGGTTTGAGTTCCAGTTTCCATAACTGTCATTACCATCTCTATACTGTTGAGAACCTCTATTATCCTGGTATTGAGGTCTCTGAGAAAAATATTTTCCTCTATACCGATTACCTTTGTGAAAATTTCTAAAGTTAACCGGAGTAGAATAACGTGTAGTATTAGGATGTCTCCAGTTCTGGGAAGAAGAATCACCCTGGAATTGATTACTATGATTCTGGGCATAATTACGGTTACTCTTTTTATTGAAATTTTGCTGGCTACCCTGAAATTTACGCATAAAATTTGGGCCATAAGGTGCTGCCGAAGCAACTGGCAGACCTTCTTTTACTTTAGAGTTGCTAATGGTTATGTGAGGATGCGCAGTAACATACTGGCTACAGTATTCTTCCATTTCTTTTATATTTTTAGGCTTACGCTCATGAAGAAAAGAAAGAAAAGCTTCATTAACAGAAGACATAACCTTGTCTCTAAGTAGTAAGTCCATAAGAGCTTCAAATGTACTCTCTGTTTTAGACAACTCAACCCATCGTAAAAAAGTAAGACGGATGCCTGAGATGAATTCAGAGAATTCAACTCCAGTTTCTGGTAACATGTTTTTAAATTTAAGACGATATCCGTCCTCGTTAAGTTGGTACTTCTTTAACAATGCCGCCCTGACAACCTCATAGTTGTTTTTGTCAGGCACATCTACCATACCCAATAAAGTCAAAGCATCACCTCTAAGTATCTTGGACAGATGATAAACATATAATGTTTTATCTATATTATGCACCTTACATGCACTTTCAAATCTATCTAGATAAAAATGTGTTATATCATCAATTGAAGCATTGAATGCTGGTAAATTAAGCTTGAAATCAACAGCATTAGACTTATTAGCAGATGATATCTTATTAGCATCATTAGCATTACTAGATAACTTCAACTTTTCTAACTCCAAAGCTAAGAGTTTTTCTTCATGCTCCATTTTTGCTTTTCTCTCATCAGCTTCTCTTTGTAACCTTCTTTCTTCAGCCTCAGCCTGTAACTTTCTTTCTTCAGCCTCAGCCTGTTTTTCTAATCTTTTATTTTCAGCCTCTATTTCAAGTCTCTTATTTTCAGCTTCTTTTTTCAAGTCTCTTATTTTCAACCTCAGCCTGAAGTCTCTTCTCCTGTGATTCTGCTTCTCTTTTTTGTTTTTCCATTTCCATTTGTAATCTCTTTTCATCTACCTGCATCTGCAGTTTTAAATTTTCAGCATCTATTCTCTTTTGTTCAGTTAGTTCTTTCATTTTCTTTTCCTCCGACTTCAATGCCTTGGCATATTGAACAGTCGCAAATTCTTCTAATTTATCACCTGTCTTCCCAAGGGCTTTACCCTGCTCAATAAAGTACTCAAATGTAGACATGATGTCTAAAATGTGAGTACAGAACCTGAAATAATTAATTATCTTATTTCAATCTTAATAGCAACAAGACTTAATAAAGTGCTTGTATAATCAATATGTTTACTCCAATCTCTGTGGGCAACAAGACTTGACACCAACTTGTATTATCAAATGTATAATAATATCACAAGTCACCTCTTAATTATCAGTGCACTACCCAAATCAGTGCATAACCATCAGTTATTTATCATAACTGCACTACAATAGTGCATAAGCAACAAACCACCAGTTAGTTATGATAAGTGCACTATAGACCAATAGTGCATGAGCATATATGTAACAATAGTGAAAGCTAACTATGCAAGAACTATGCAAACAATAACAAGACAATGTAAACAATAACAAAAGTCACCAACAATGTAAACAATAACAAAGATCAAAGTCAATGTAAACAAAAACAAAGATCAGAGTCAATGTAAACAATAACAAAGATCAAACAATATGAAAACATTCGCATAAGTCAAATAAATAAACAGCGAAACTAAAAAGAAATGTGATGACAAAATGCGAAGATATGACAAACAAATGACGCTACAGTGTATACACAAAAATATACGTAAAGAACTGAATAATAGATAGGGGAGACCTACAAATACAAACAATCGAAATCGAAACTAAAAAACAGAAAGAAAGAGAGAAAAGAAAAAGGAAAAAAAAATATACAAGAAACAAAAATAAAGCACAACTCGTCACAACTAAACAGATATAGCAACGATTGTCGCTAGCAAATTTCACAGTAGGAAATTCGCACAGTCCCTAACGAAAACGCTAACAGTAGAACCTCTATGACGTGGTATCTTCTACTGAAAGACACCGCCCAACCGAAAAAACCCGCTGAAATATAAACATATAAATACAAATACAAATAACATATAACATATAAACATGTAAATAGTGTGAAAATGTGATAGACAGAAGGCTCAGTTAGAACATAAGGGCACAGTTCACAAACAAAACAGGCCACTTAACTTCTATATGTCCCAAACGTCAGCACAGTGCAGAACAGGATGTCGTCAGCCTTCTGAGGATAAAGATCCAACGTTGATTAACATCTGCTCCCATAGACAGCCATGACGAGGGAAATGAGCTTCTGACAGGAAACAGCTTCTGAACTTGACCTTCTGAATTCTACAAATTGACTTGAGCACTTGACCTTCTGAATCTGCAACAGTACCTCTGAGACCGGAACAGTTGTTACGGCACTTGTCCTTCTTCTTAACAGATCAGGAAATCCATTCGCTCGGTACTTGTCCTTCTAGTTGTAGACAAACTTCAATCCTGCCGAGCAGCGCCGGGTAGTTTCAAAATATCAACAACTGTCAGTAATGCCGCGTCTTTCAAAAAAAATTTCATCAAAGGTGATGAATAGAAACTGTAACGTTGTCTTGTAGTCTGCTGATGATGTCTGGGTTTGTTGACCCCCTTGATAGCTGGTATCAGAGTAAACCAACATATGGCCACCAAAAATGATAAAGGTGTGCCAAAATGCCCGGTTAAACCAACGACTGGCCACCAAAAATGATAAGGGTGGATTTGAGCTGAAATGATAACTTGCCACCCCTATCGACACCTGGTATTAAAGTGCAAGATGTAGGTGTCTTCTCTGATTTAGAATGTTGCTGTGTATGTTGCAGTAGAACAGTTCACAGGGTACACCACAGGCAACATGACGTGTAGAGTCATAGAAATGGTAACTTCGCTTTAGTTTTATACCATTTATTGCACGCCACAAAACAGTCATGATATTTATGTCATCATCAGCACAGTGTAACGAATGCAGCATCCAAAATCATATTAACTGATAGTCATGTAGGATTCAATACTCCATAGTTGTATGGTAAACAGATATCATAAAGTTCTGGTTCGTGAAGCTTTATAAATAATATATATAACTTCTGCAACAGTGTCAGCTGCAGATCTTCAATGATCATAGACAATAATAATTATTCCCTTCCTGATGCTAGCAGATCAGATGTATACAATAAGTCCGTTTACTGTCTGCACGTGAATAGCATACATGGATTACAGGTCAGCTCGACCTTTATAACCTTCCTAAGTCTAACCATCTGACTTGGACGTGATCTCTGATATAACGAATCCTGGAACACAGACAATAGTCTTGTTGGTCTAGAGCGACCCATATATATATAACTAGTTCAGGTATAAAGATACCGGTGACTTAATCCTAGTCAAAGTACCTCTCCATTTTGAATCACACAGGCGAGCAAAAAGGCGACAAAATGACGAACCTCTAGATGATAGCATAAAGTTCGATACAAGAGGAATTACCTTATTTCGGAAAATCAACCATGAACATATGCCTCCAGGCAGGCTTGAATAATACTGGGAAATAGTCTAGTTAGCTAACTAACTCACAAAGACAATGTATTTCCCTCAGAAAATCACAAGACGCAGGTCGCGTCTGCTCGCTACTTAGACCATTTCTAAACTGCCCGAGCTGGGCGGAACAACAAACGAGAACCAAGTCGAGACATGCGCAGAGCGACAATCACTGAGTCGCCGTTCACAATAAGACGATTCTAAGAACATTCGAGATAAAAGTCTTACACAGTCGCGCCTTTTATGGTCATGAACAGAAGCGTTAAGAAAGGTTTCAGGCATCTACAACAGTTGACTGATACTACCAAATAAGGAGATATGGTCACGCTTCGTTCAAGATATTATAGACCGAACGTGTCTCTATACAAGAGAAGGCAAACTCCTAAAAAATTGTAGTCTCGATAACTCGGATTATGTCCCTTTGACTGTAAAAACATAATACACACTTCAGTCAAAAAATGATCATACATACGAAAAATGATCATACAAAGGCTTTGAAAAAAGTAATTATTTGTGCGTAACAATGTGCCCGATTGCTAATTCTGGAGAAGCAAACAAAGCAACGACTGGTTAAAATCATAATAATTAAATAATGATACTCTCACCTGTCAAACAGTCCTTCCACGTGTACTACCTGACACCCTCAACTATCACACACGCACACACATGCGTGTCGTCCAATGCGACTAGTAAGGTGTTGTGCGTGAGGCTGGCAATCTCACCATGTAACATCGGTTGCTACCGAAACCACTACTGCAAGGGCACACTCAATTATACACACACATACTCATGCATGTCGTCGATGAGACTAGTATGGTGTTGTGCATGAGGCTGGCAATCTCACCATGTAACACAGATTGCTACCGAAACCACTACTTCAAGAGCACACACTCAGCTATCACACACCACACACACTCATGCATGTCGTCCAATGAGACTAGTATGGTGTTGTGCATGAGGCTGGCAACCTCACCGTGTAACACAGATTGCTACCGAAACTACTACTGCACGTGCATCTGAATGCTTCATACGGATGAAACCACACTGGTGGCCCCATGCTCCCTCAGGAGCGGAGAAGAGAAATATATAACTCCAAGTGAGCCCACGTGCTCTCACAAACCATCCTTCACATTACAATAATTAAATAATAATAACATGGACATAAAATAATATTCTTCAACTACATGTACATCAAATACTCTCAGTAATCAGAGTAAACCACCACCTCGAACTGATCCATCTCAATATTCGTCCCTGCCCTCTGAACATGTCGTAAGTAGCGACTGGTGCGCCTGGTAACAAGCGTGTCGTATACGACCCCTGATGAGACTGAGAACTCATCACATGAAACACATCGTTACCATCACCGAAACAGCCACAGCAATAGCATAAAAATGCTTATTGTGGGCCTGTAATGGACACCAGCTGCATTGGTGTTTCCATGCTCCGCCGGGAGCAAACATAGAAACACCTGTCTCAACGTGCCTTACGCCTTACGCACGCTCTCCAGAAATCTAAATACATATTCTCACTTCAAAGTAACCCATAAATATATACAGTAGAATATTGATAAGTAGGCTATCGTGAAATACACTTAAATGCTCTTACATAAAGAATAAAATATCATTATTCTTGACTTAACAACTAGAACTAGTCATCACATAAAGGAAATTTACCACGAAAACTCTCTCTTCTATTACTGGGGAAAATTACATTTAACATACTTTCACCCACGTGTCGATTCACACGATATAAAACTGCGTAACATTATAGGCTTGATAACTAAGAGTGTTACTGCAGACTCCTCGCGCCGCTTTTCATGACCACGTGGCCGCCATCTTGATATTTTCTAATATCATCTAAATTCAAGTAATAGATGCTTCTCTGTCCAGTTTCATGTATAAAACACTCTCCTACTAAATTTGCCCGGTCTGATGACTGAAATACTTGATACTAAATTCTCACATCTGGATTTAGGCTTAGCGTGCCTCATAAAACCTATCAACCATTATTTTCACTCATCTATCATTTCGAGACTAAATCATAATGCCCTAAAAAGATAATTCCTTTGGGAACACATCTATCTATTTATTTAGACCTAATTCACTAAACATTAAAATAGCCACATCGATATAATTTCAGAATTATATAAAACTAATTCTAATTTAAATTAACTCACGTGCTCAAGGCATTTACAGCTTGGCTCTGTGTGTCTTACTTCGTCTGTTCTCCCTGGGCGCCTGATCTTCAAATAGGCTGGTTTGATGCTCGCTATTTCTTTATATAAACCGCTAGACCTAAGCCTAAACACTCAACTTAGTCCGCGCTGCGCGGATTAATTTAGCCACTTAAATGACACTCGCGATTTTGCTTTACCAGGCATGAAAACCCAGATATACACAACTATTTCTAGAACAAAAACACAATTCTACACCACAACTTAATTTTAAGGCATTATTATGGCCTTTTCATCAATCTTGAAGAATTTTTACATCTCAGCATGCTTCGCGCACTTCTAAAATACATGGGCGATAAATCTGCCCAAAAACAGGAAGGGGGCGGGCGTCTCCTTTTCGGCCCCATCACATATCTCCCTCCTGATTTTATTGTCGTCCCGACAACATCACTACCTCTGGCGCTTCAGTCGAAATCTCTCGGATCGTTGGTGGTGCGCGTCATTATTTCTCAGCGGCGATGTTTTGGGCTCAGATTCTGTATTCGGTACAACCCGGCTGGGGACACTCTTGGTCGTCATGTCCCTCGTTGTACGTTGTCGGGCTGTCAGCCGCTGTGGTCTGGAGGACTCGCTCACCTGTGCCGCTTCGCTGCCTGCCTGTGACATCTGCCTGCCAGTGCATGCAGCTGTCAACTTTGTAGAGGGATTGCTCTTTACGTGTTTTCCACTCATTTTGTGTGTACGGTGGCTTACGTTCCCCACAATCTGCCTTTGATGAATCTCCTCTGCTGAACCTTGATTTGCACTCCCTCCTATCTGCTTAGGACGGGTTTCCTCCTCTAGACGACGGCCAATTTTCTCGGCGCCCTTAGTGTGACAGTTGACGTGGCCCTCTCTTGGCTTGCGCCCTAAAGGCAACCTCGTTGTGGCAGTACGTCTCGGGAAAGAGCTCCTTGAGGGACAGGCGGCTATCAAGTGTTCAGTGGACTTGCATCGAAAACATCTCTTCGGAAGCGGGCCTTGAGGGCACTTGGCTGCCATGTGGTCTGACAGGTCTCCACAATTGTAGCATCTTATCTTTCTGGGCTTCCTCTGTGTCATGGGTCGCTTCCTGCTGCCCTTACACTCTTGACCGCCAATGCCGCATACATAAATTGCTTCCATGCCCTGGACCGATGGTTTGCTGTCAAACTCTACTCGTTCATTCTTCGCCAGACTCCGGAATCCCTTTCTGTAGATCTTGGTCTGATGTACGAATACATCAATACCTCCATCATCTGGCGTGATGAACCCCCATCCCCTGTGGACACTATACCACTTGCACATCCCTTTTCGCCTTGTCAGTGCCACTGCGTTTATTGGTGCTGTCAGCCCACAGCTTTCCTTGACGACAGCTTGACTCTCACATACAAGAAGGGCTAGTTGCGGTTCCTGCGGACACACCTCCTCGTCTTGCGTTGGCTGTTCCCGCGGACACACCTCCTCGTCTTGCGTTGGCTGTTCCCGCGGACACACCTCCTCGTCTTGCGTTGGCTGTTCCCGCAGCTGGCATGGTGCTCTCTTTCTCTGCACCTCCTCTTGTGCTGGCGAACTGGCCTCTGACATCTGTGCTATCTGGGACTTTAGGAAGGATAATTCTGCTCTGAGTGCCTCCTTCTCCTTCTGAACTTCTGCACTTGCTATCTGGACCAGTGTCTCAGGCTTTTTACTTTCACCATAAACAGCATATTCCCAAGGGAAATTCCTGGTCATCTCACTGGCTGGTGGTTGCTCGCTGTAGGCTCTTTCTATTATCTTGAGTAACTGCTCAGGGCTGGCCTTGGCTCCGCCATGTATCCGTAATTCTCTAGATACCCATGGTGTCACGTTGTTCCAGATCATGTCTAACTTGTCTTCTGCCCAAAAAGGCGCCACCTTCCACGCGGCTTCCACATCTTCCACAAACTCTTGCCAAGTGGGACTCCTCTCTCCACTAAATAACCTTATCTCTGGCTCCTTCACGTACACTACTTTCACAGGCGCATTAGCCATCTTGCTGCAGGAATGCACTGCTGGGTGTTTACAATATTTGTTCGTTTGCTGTTTGCTCGGTGTCACTGTCTGCCTTATCCTGCCGACGACGCCAATTGTGATAGGGTGGGCGAGATGATGATGATGATGATTATATTGTGATATGTTTGATCACTCTCTTGTCACACTCGCACCGACCCGAACAACAATAAAACTCTTGATTCTAGAGGCAGGGGCTGTATTTATTTTTACAACCCATTCAGTGACTCAGCAAACATTAAACAAATAAACTAGCGAACATAACAAAACAAAACACCCAGCATGTGCCCGATTGCTAATTCTGGAGAAGCAAACAAAGCAACGACTGGTTAAAATCATAATAGTTAAATAATGATACTCTCACCTGTCAAACAGTCCTTCCACGTGTACTACCTGACACCCTCAACTATCACACACGCACACACATGCGTGTCGTCCAATGCGACTAGTAAGGTGTTGTGCGTGAGGCTGGCAATCTCACCATGTAACATCGGTTGCTACCGAAACCACTACTGCAAGAGCACACTCAACTATCACACACACACACACTCATGCATGTCGTCCAATGAGACTAGTATGGTGTTGTGCATGAGGCTGGCAATCTCACCATGTAACACAGATTGCTACCGAAACCACTACTTCAAGAGCACACACTCAGCTATCACACACACACACACACTCATGCATGTCGTCCAATGAGACTAGTATGGTGTTGTGCATGAGCCTGGCAACCTTACCGTGTAACACAGATTGCTACCGAAACTACTACTGCACGAGCATCTGAATGCTTCATACGGATGAAACCACACTGGTGGCCCCATGCTCCCTCAGGAGCGGAGAAGAGAAATATATATCTTCAAGTGAGCCCACGTGCTCTCACAAACCATTCTTCACATTACAATAATTGAATAATAACATGGACATAAAATAATATTCTTCAACTACATGTACATCAAATACTCTCAGTAATAAGAGTAAACCACCACCTCGAACTGATCCATCTCAATATTCGTCACTGCCCTCTGAACATGTCGTAAGTGGCGACTGGTGCGCCTGGTAACAAGCGTGTCGTATACGACCCCTGATGAGACTGAGAACTCATCACATGAAACACATCGTTACCGTCACCGAAACAACCACAGCAATAGCATAAAAATGCTCATTGTGGGCCTGTAATGGACACCAGCTGCATTGGTGTTTCCATGCTCCGCCAGGAGCAAACATAGAAACACCTGTCTCTACGTGCCTTACGCCTTACGCACGCTCTCACTTCAAAGTAACCCATAAATA
This sequence comes from Oreohelix idahoensis, assembly GCA_024509875.1. Classification (NCBI taxonomy): domain Eukaryota; kingdom Metazoa; phylum Mollusca; class Gastropoda; order Stylommatophora; family Oreohelicidae; genus Oreohelix; species Oreohelix idahoensis. Next base: position 193,393 of record JAMPIV010002276.1, on the reverse strand, counting down.
TATACAGTAGAATATTGATAAGTAGGCTATCGTGAAATACACTTAAATGCTCTTACATAAAGAATAAAATATCATTATTCTTGACTTAACAACTAGAACTAGTCATCACATAAAGGAAATTTACCACGAAAACTCTCTCTTCTATTACTGGGGAAAATTACATTTAACATACTTTCACCCACGTGTCGATTCACACGATATAAAACTGCGTAACATTATAGGCTTGATAACTAAGAGTGTTACTGCAGACTCCTTGCGCCGCTTTTCATGACCACGTGGCCGCCATCTTGATATTTTCTAATATCATCTAAATTCAAGTAATAGATGCTTCTCTGTCCAGTTTTGTATATAAAAACACTCTCCTACTAAATTTGCCCGGTCTGATGACTGAAATACTTGATACTAAATTCTCACATCTGGATTTAGGCTTAGCGTGCCTCATAAAACATATCAACCATTATTTTCACTCATCTATCATTTCGAGACTAAATCATAATGCCCTAAAAAGACATTTCCTTTGGGAACACATCTATCTATTTATTTAGACCTAATTCACTAAACATTAAAATAGCCACATCGATATAATTTCAGAATTATATAAAACTAATTCTAATTTAAATTAACTCACGTGCTCAAGGCATTTACAGCTTGGCTCTGTGTGTCTTACTTCGTCTGTTCTCCCTGGGCGGCTGATCTTCAAATAGGCTGGTTTGATGCTCGCTATTTCTTTATATAAACCACTAGACCTAAGCCTAAACACTCAACTTAGTCCGCGCTGCGCGGATTAATTTAGGCACTTAAATGACACTCGCGATTTTGCTTTACCAGGCATGAAAACCCAGATATACACAACTATTTCTAGAACAAAAACACAATTCTACACCACAACTTAATTTTAAGGCATTATTATGGCCTTTTCATCAATCTTGAAGAATTTTTACATCTCAGCATGCTTCGCGCACTTCTAAAATACATGGGCGATAAATCTGCCCAAAAACAGGAAGGGGGCGGGCGTCTCCTTTTCGGCCCCATCACATATCTCCCTCCTGATTTTGTTGTCGTCCCGACAACATCACTACCTCTGGCGCTTCAGTCGAAATCTCTCGGATCGTTGGTGGTGCGCGTCATTATTTCTCAGCGGCGATGTTTTGGGCTCAGATTCTGTATTCGGTACAACCCGGCTGGGGACACTCTTGGTCGTCATGTCCCTCGTTGTACGTTGTCGGGCTGTCAGCCGCTGTGGTCTGGAGGACTCGCTCACCTGTGCCGCTTCGCTGCCTGCCTGTGACATCTGCCTGCCAGTGCATGCAGCTGTCAACTTTGTAGAGGGATTGCTCTTTACGTGTTTTCCACTCATTTTGTGTGTACGGTGGCTTACGTTCCCCACAATCTGCCTTTGATGAATCTCCTCTGCTGAACCTTGATTTGCACTCCCTCCTATCTGCTTAGGACGGGTTTCCTCCTCTAGACGACGGCCAATTTTCTCGGCGCCCTTAGTGTGACAGTTGACGTGGCCCTCTCTTGGCTTGCGCCCTAAAGGCAACCTCGTTGTGGCAGTACGTCTCGGGAAAGAGCTCCTTGAGGGACAGGCGGCTATAAAGTGTTCAGTGGACTTGCATCGAAAACATCTCTTCGGAAGCGGGCCTTGAGGGCACTTGGCTGCCATGTGGTCTGACAGGTCTCCACAATCGTAGCATCTTATCTTTCTGGGCTTCCTCTGTGTCATGGGTCGCTTCCTGCTGCCCTTACACTCTTGACCGCCAATGCCGCATACATAAATTGCTTCCATGCCCTGGACCGATGGTTTGCTGTCAAACTCTACTCGTTCATTCTTCGCCAGACTCCGGAATCCCTTTCTGTAGATCTTGGTCTGATGTACGAATACATCAATACCTCCATCATCTGGCGTGATGAACCCCCATCCCCTGTGGACACTATACCACTTGCACATCCCTTTTCGCCTTGTCAGTGCCACTGCGTTTATTGGTGCTGTCAGCCCACAGCTTTCCTTGACGACAGCTTGACTCTCACATACAAGAAGGGCTAGTTGCGGTTCCTGCGGACACACCTCCTCGTCTTGCGTTGGCTGTTCCCGCGGACACACCTCCTCGTCTTGCGTTGGCTGTTCCCGCGGACACACCTCCTCGTCTTGCGTTGGCTGTTCCCGCAGCTGGCATGGTGCTCTCTTTCTCTGCACCTCCTCTTGTGCTGGCGAACTGGCCTCTGACATCTGTGCTATCTGGGACTTTAGGAAGGATAATTCTGCTCTGAGTGCCTCCTTCTCCTTCTGAACTTCTGCACTTGCTATCTGGACCAGTGTCTCAGGCTTTTTACTTTCACCATAAACAGCATATTCCCAAGGGAAATTCCTGGTCATCTCACTGGCTGGTGGTTGCTCGCTGTAGGCTCTTTCTATTATCTTGAGTAACTGCTCAGGGCTGGCCTTGGCTCCGCCATGTATCCGTAATTCTCTAGATACCCATGGTGTCACGTTGTTCCAGATCATGTCTAACTTGTCTTCTGCCCAAAAAGGCGCCACCTTCCACGCGGCTTCCACATCTTCCACAAACTCTTGCCAAGTGGGACTCCTCTCTCCACTAAATAACCTTATCTCTGGCTCCTTCACGTACACTACCTTCACAGGCGCATTAGCCATCTTGCTGGAGGAATGCACTGCTGGGTGTTTACAATATTTGTTCGTTTGCTGTTTGCTCGGTGTCACTGTCTGCCTTATCCTGCCGACGACGCCAATTGTGATAGGGTGGGCGAGATGATGATGATGATGATTATATTGTGATATGTTTGATCACTCTCTTGTCACACTCGCACCGACCCGAACAACAATAAAACTCTTGATTCTAGAGGCAGGGGCTGTATTTATTTTTACAACCCATTCAGGGACTAAGAAAACATTAAACAAATAAACTAGCGAACATAACAAAACAAAACACCCAGCATGTGCCCGATTGCTAATTCTGGAGAAGCAAACAAAGCAACGACTGGTTAAAATCATAATAGTTAAATAATGATACTCTCACCTGTCAAACAGTCCTTCCACGTGTACTACCTGACACCCTCAACTAGCACACACGCACACACATGCGTGTCGTCCAATGCGACTAGTAAGGTGTTGTGCGTGAGGCTGGCAATCTCACCATGTAACATCGGTTGCTACCGAAACCACTACTGCAAGAGCACACTCAACTATCACACACACATACTCATGCATGTCGTCGATGAGACTAGTATGGTGTTGTGCATGAGGCTGGCAATCTCACCATGTAACACAGATTGCTACCGAAACCACTACTTCAAGAGCACACACTCAGCTATCACACACCACACACACTCATGCATATCGTCCAATGAGACTAGTATGGTGTTGTGCATGAGGCTGGCAACCTCATCGTGTAACACAGATTGTTACCGAAACTACTACTGCACGAGCATCTGAATGCTTCATACGGATGAAACCACACTGGTGGCCCCATGCTCCCTCAGGAGCGGAGAAGAGAAATATATATCTCCAAGTGAGCCCACGTGCTTTCACAAACCATCCGTCACATTACAATAATTAAATAATAATAACATGGACATAAAATAATATTCTTCAACTACATGTACATCAAATACTCTCAGTAATCAGAGTAAACCACCACCTCGAACTGATCCATCTCAATATTCGTCACTGCCCTCTGAACATGTCGTAAGTGGCGACTGGTGCGCCTGGTAACAAGCGTGTCGTATACGACCCCTGATGAGACTGAGAACTCATCACATGAAACACATCGTTACCGTCACCGAAACAGCCACAGCAATAGCATAAAAATGCTTATTGTGGGCCTGTAATGGACACCAGCTGCATTGGTGTTTCCATGCTCCGCCGGGAGCAAACATAGAAACACCTGTCTCAACGTGCCTTACGCCTTACGCACGCTCTCCAGAAATCTAAATACATATTCTCACTTCAAAGTAACCCATAAATATATACAGTAGAATATTGATAAGTAGGCTATCGTGAAATACACTTAAATGCTCTTACATAAAGAATAAAATATCATTATTCTTGACTTAACAACTAGAACTAGTCATCACATAAAGGAAATTTACCACGAAAACTCTCTCTTCTATTACTGGGGAAAATTACATTTAACATACTTTCACCCACGTGTCGATTCACACGATATAAAACTGCGTAACATTATAGGCTTGATAACTAAGAGTGTTACTGCAGACTCCTTGCGCCGCTTTTCATGACCACGTGGCCGCCATCTTGATATTTTCTAATATCATCTAAATTCAAGTAATAGATGCTTCTCTGTCCAGTTTCATGTATAAAACACTCTCCTACTAAATTTGCCCGGTCTGATGACTGAAATACTTGATACTAAATTCTCACATCTGGATTTAGGCTTAGCGTGCCTCATAAAACATATCAACCATTATTTTCACTCATCTATCATTTCGAGACTAAATCATAATGCCCTAAAAAGACATTTCCTTTGGGAACACATCTATCTATTTATTTAGACCTAATTCACTAAACATTAAAATAGCCACATCGATATAATTTCAGAATTATATAAAACTAATTCTAATTTAAATTAACTCACGTGCTCAAGGCATTTACAGCTTGGCTCTGTGTGTCTTACTTCGTCTGTTCTCCCTGGGCGGCTGATCTTCAACTAGGCTGGTTTGATGCTCGCTATTTCTTTATATAAACCACTAGACCTAAGCCTAAACACTCAACTTAGTTCGCGCTGCGCGGATTAATTTAGCCACTTAAATGACACTCGCGATTTTGCTTTACCAGGCATGAAAACCCAGATATACACAACTATTTCTAGAACAAAAACACAATTCTACACCACAACTTAATTTTAAGGCATTATTATGACATCTTGGATATCTCACATGCTTCGCGCACTTCTAAAATACATGGGCGACCACAGAAGTGACAACCAGATCTATCACGTGCGCATCAGTAAGAAGTTTAGGTCATCATTATATGATGTAAAAGTATTTAGAGGAGCAGATGTGGTATCAGCCCATCATCTTATGTTAGCAAAAACAAAATTAAAACTCAAAAAACATTTACAACCGTACATAGCCATAGACAACAGTATGATGTGGGATATCTAAGTAGTCAGGAAATAAGAGAAAAAGTTTTAATCACAGTATCCAACAAATACCAACTACTCCAACAGCTGGAAAATGCAGCAGATACGAAGTTTCCCATGCTCCAGCGGGAGTTTAATTAGTCATTTGAGTTGTTGTTTGTTGAGTATGCTTGCCTTGTAATATTTTAGCCACAAGCAATGTTGTGAGCAGAGATTAAGACAAGCTGCTAGCTAAAGTTATGCGTGAATGAAGCTCAGTGGAGTGTGGAAGGTTTTCACGTGTTTGGTGAATACGTATGAAAGGGGTCAGTCAGAGAGAGATGTGTGTTGGGTCAGTAGTGTGTTGGGTCAGTAGAGAGTTGGGTCAGTAGAGAGTTGAGTCAGTAGTGTGTTGGGTCAGTAGAGGGTTGAGTCAGCAGAGAGTAGACAGTAGACAGGAGACAGCGAAGAGCGTAGAGAAGAGGAGGATGGGTGTCTATAGTAGTGCGCTAGTAGAGTCAGAGTTGTGCAGTGGATTTATGAAGTATCTTATTTTGTAGCTGTACATATTCCGAGAATCAGAGTGATTGTAGAATACTCGGGATTTGTTATGTCTCCAATGATTATAATGGCCCTGCGCCCATTGTGACTTATTTGTGATATAATATATTCACGGAGATAGATATGCTTGTTGGTGTTGGTGTTTTACTCCTTATACAGTGAGCTAGACGAGCGGTGTAGGAGTGTTGTCTGATCTTCTACATCCACCCACATACACCCTACTCGTCACAAGCACAAAGCATAGATAACAACAGAAACCATAAACAAGATAGAAGACAGGAAAAACAAGAAAGCAGATTTAAACAGAAGCAAAACCAGAAGCTCCAAAGCCAAGGCTCATGAGGTATACAAAGAAGCAAGAAGAAACAGCAAAAGAGACAATAGGAAATATATTGAAGAGTTGGCAAGGAAAGCAGAGGAAGTTGAATCCACAGGAAATATGAGGGACATGGACAACAACAACATTGTTACGACTTAGATGTGACGAATACAAATACGACAGTCGATCTTGTAGAGTACATCGTGCTATGTAACACAAATGATAATGGGCAGTCATTCAGGACAAAATATGATAGGTACAACATGAGCCGGCAAGTGTAAGTCCACAGCAAAAATGGCATAAGTTTGTTCTCATACAGCTGGCTCCATCAAGTAATAATATATGTGGCATGGAAGAATGTATCAACAATGTAGTTCTTCCTAATCAGTCTTCTGTCCATAAATCTCAATCATAGGCATCTTATAATAAGTGGCGATGAAGTATAATACAATCCTCTCCTCCCCTTAATTCTTGCCGTTGTGTCTAGAGGTTCGTGTAGACCACGAGGACCCAAGCAATGCGGCAGACATATTCATGACAAAATCTTAGATGCATTATTCGAAAAAAATACTCCCTGGATATGGTAATAACTTCTGGGTAAGTTAATGTACCATTCTGCATAATATCAAGTAAGTGGCGGCCTCCGAAATAACAATGCCACTGAACATCAGAATACAAGTCTCCACAATCTTAGGGAGCTTGAGAAAAGTACGTCTACTCCGGACAACTGAAAAATACGAAAGGCCATGACGGCTGACCGTTAGAATGCGAAAGCGCGTGATATATTACGTCATTAGTGACCGGTGACGTAGCAAGTTATGCGGCGTTCAATGTAAGTGAAACATAGTACACAAAAACTGACTTTACTAACAGATATATCTCATCAAATCAGTGGATATATTTCTGCGTGAAAAAAAACTTATTCCTTTTAAGAGAATTTTGGCCATTACTGAAACACTACTGCAGTGCAGGGAAGACAACCCGCGTCGTTTGTAGTCTGAGAGAAATTTATCTCAGTCTATTCAAGTGTTATGTCTATTCAGATTTATGTGTTTGAAAGATTAAAAAATAAAAAAAAAATTTAAAATCCTTCTTTTCTATAACTGATGTGTTGCGGCACTTTATATTTGTGATAAATTCAATGCTGCCCACTCGAATGTGCGAGAAAAGCTCGTAGAGTTGGCATCTTATAATAATTTCAACTTGTAGGGAAAATGGAGTTTAGTTGTAGATTTTAACATGAAAGGAAGAAACGCTAGCTAGTAGCTCAACCGGTGTAAAATGTCTTGGGACGTGAACTTTTTTATCTCGTGTGGAGACCATTGAAATTTCCGTGGGGAAATTATTCGCGGAATAATTCATGTTCACACGTCACTGGCGAGTTATATTATACTTAGGACTGACCTATTTCAGGGCTTCAATATAGAAACTAATAGTCCTTGTCATGATTTAGTATCTATCCACGCTACATTTAAGTTAACAAGAGCTCACTTTTTTCGTGAATGTCAGTTGCACTCATATATAACCGACGGACTTTAAGCATAGGGTGAAAGATTTGTGCCTCACCTCGACGAAGTCCTAAATTTTTTTTTCGCTACTTAATAATTCATGTTCACTCATCAATGAATCTATTTTATACTTACGACTGGCCCTTGTTAGGGCTTCACCATGCCGGCTGGATTTAAAAAACCAAACGTAGTCCTTTTCGTGGCTTAGTATTTATCAAGACTGCACTTAAATTGACAGAGTTCACTTATTATTGAATGGAAATCACGCTCTGATATAACCGACGGACTTCAGTCTATAGGTTGAACTTTCACAGAATAAATCATATTTATTCATCAATGGATTTGTATTATACTTCTTCTTTGACACATAGCCGTCGACTGTCAAAGCAGTCACTGGCCATCACGGCTGGTGGCGTCTTGCAGGGCAGCAACAAGCTGCTTCCAGTTTGCTGGGTTGGCGGAATTTCTTCGTGCAGTGCCCCAGCTCTGGTTCATTCTTTGCATCTCGGCCTCCACAGTTCTCCGCCAAGTTGTTTTTGGTCGGCCTCTCTTTCGCTTTCTTTCAGGGGTCCATAGCATAGCTGTTCTTGTGATGGCATCAGGGTCCCTTCTGAGGACGTGGCCAACTCCAGCGTCTGCCAGCTATGATGGTGTACATGTCTTCTTTCTTGCTCCGAGTAATTAGTTCTTGGTTGGTGTCGTAGATTTATGATAGGTGAATTAAGACTCAGATTGGTCCCTTCTGAATAGACTAGAACATGAGGTGACTCAGTGAGAGAAGATATAAGAAAATAGTTTTCACGAGTGAGATGGTGGAAAAATAAGTAATTCTGTCCCTGAACTCGAGAAATCTCTCGCTCAGCCTATCTCTCTACAACAGAAATGTATGTCAGACAGATTACCTAGTAATATAGATATACTCTATATCAACCACTCACAGACACGCGCACACAAGTGACGAACGTTTAGACGTACAGACGTGAAACTATATCTATGGAATATGAATATTTGTTTGGAACAAGCTGACCGACACACTTAAATAAGTTTATGTAAGTTTTATTTTTCATAAGGAATGTCACAACATAAATCAGTAGAATATCAAATCTCATACAAATACACATACGTTAATGAATTTACTATAAAAAAAACAATAGACCCATAGGTGTAATCCTTTCCCTCTATGTGTAGCCCACGATCCTGTTAGAAGAAAAGTGATAGCCCCAAAGAGTCACGGATTTATACGCTATAGTCTAAGATTTCTCCTCTATAGTTTAAGAACAGAGTTAATACCTGAATCTAGTCTAAGAGGAAAACAGCATTTAGCAACAAACTTGCATGAATGAAACACAAAAATCCAGAGTTATAAAAATGAGTTATTACATGAAAGAATTATTTTTTTCCTGCATTCGCTCGCTCTGACAAACAGACTGTGATCACAGAAAAAAAACACACACAATCAACCTTACCTTCTGAAAAATTTTGATTAAAGGAACATGCAGCCCATCCACTGTTGGTTGACGAGCGAAGACAGCCCCAGCTTCTCCAACCGACTAATTAATAAAAGGTTGGGAAGCGCTAACGTCACTATCTTTTTTAACAGGGTGCTGACAAATGTTACTACAAATTTTGTCCAGGTAGGAAATAATTATGGAATCAACTGGTCACAGGGTACAGTAGCAGGAATTCTTCAATCATACATTCGATTGTCAGGTAAACAAATTCTATTCAGGATCGATCTTCTTCACAACACGTGGTCGTTATATAAGTACTGTTACTGTTTTTGATTTAGTCGCCACCACAGGCCGACTGTATATGAACTTTGGAAACAAACAAGAACTCTGGATATTCGAATAGTCCAGTTATCATTTATTCTAATAAGTCTTTTGGGGCCAGTGCTATGTCTCTATCTGGGTGTAAACCACAAGGCCGGACAGTCACTTTGAAAGCCCTTATAAGTTATTAAGAATGTTCTTGCTTTGTAGAAAATATATTCAGTTCATATGGAATGGAAGCCGCCGGTAAGGTTATAGGGTTATTGACCCAGAACTAAATAGGGAGAAAAAAAGGTCAAACTTAACATCATATAGCATATTCCACAATCCTATCATACCCGCGTAAAATATAACAAAGTTATCCACTCCGGTTATAACTTAAATTATAAACTGCAAGCTTAGAGCTTGTCTTATCGTTTGAAACTCCCGCGAAATAAATTATATTCATTAAAAAAAACAATCATCATGAATTAGAAATACATACGTATTTCGTCAATACTCAATGATGAATCAGTGTAGTTATAAGTTAGTTTAAAATATTCTCGACTGATTACTAGCAATTTAATTAAATTTATTTATAGCTGCATGAGTTTAAGCTAGAAATCATAATTTATTTTGCTATCCACTGTAATACGTCAACTAGAGAATATAACAGACTTATAATTTAATCCATATGCACAGAAATCTAACTGGTGAAAATAAAATAGGTGATTTAACACTTAATCACTCAACACTACTATATATATATATATATATATATATGTATATATATATATATATATATATATATATATATATATATATATATATATACATATATATATATATATATATATGTGTATATATATATATATATACCTCCAAACAGAACTACGGGCTATCACAACGAAACTGAGAGTTTCACTTATATATAAGTATTCTAGAACGAAGCGATCTGTCTACTGCAAGTTAGGAGTACTGAATGAATTTAGTCTAAAAGTACTGGGGTTTATATCTTATGAAAAGAAATGATTCACTAATTCTCGAAAACCCGAATAGTCCCGTCTTAGCACTTACATTAACTCAGACGTCGCCAATAAAAACTGCCAGTGCGCGTTTTTGTTTCCACCTACTTCTACCTTATGGCCGTTCCCAGCGATCCGTGTGTTTCATATCACACCTATCACCGAGAAACTTAGCCACAGACGAGCCGTGTCAGAGAAAAAGGCTAGACGGTTGTCTGCCATCTTATCCCTGTCGAGAACGAATTCACACGATTCGATCTCATCAAGGACTTAGCTTAACAGCAATAAAAATGTGTTGCTAAATAGGAAAAGAATAGGCGAAGGTTTGAATGGAAGAGTTAAGTCCCGACGGGCGTGGGTGACGAGACGCAGAAGAAGAGAATACAGACAAAAAGAAAGATATATGAAATCGATAACATAACCTCTGTCACAGTTAGTGAAGGTATTCGGCCAAAAGATTCGGAGAATTTTCCTTAGGCAGATTGTGTGGAATATGGACAATTTCGACTTTTCCTTCTGTTAGTCCCCAGCATTCCGCACCATAGTGAAGCACAGAAAGTACATAGCTTTCATATAATCTTAATGTGGTGTTTGTGCCGTATTGAGAGGACTTCTAGATGTTATTTAGACTAGCAAAGGCTAGTTCTTGCTTAACTCATTCTGGTGTTGATGTCTTTGCTTGTTCCGCCTTCTGTTGTTACTATGCATCTTAGGTATGTAAATGTGTCTGTCTGTTCCAGTCTCTGGTTCCTTTTTGTTATGGGCTCAAGATTGCCCGCACTGAAGTCTTATACTTCTGACTTGCCTCTTTTGAGGGCCTCAACTTGATAGAAACTAATAGTCCTTTTCATGATTTAGTGTTTGTCATTGCCGCACGTAAGTTGACAAAAGTGTACATTTTAGTAAATGGAAATTGCACCCAGATATAATTTTAAAAATATAAAATAAAGTTTTGCCTCGTTTTGGCGAGGCGCGTCCCGTTCAACCTAGTCGCTTATATTAGGGCGCATGTCCAAATGTAAAAGACCCTTAGGTCTGGTTTTTACCCAGATATAAACGACAGAGTTCGGGTATAAGTTGAAATAAGGCAAACGCCACATCGAAGTTCGGGTATAAGTTGAAATAAGGCAAACACCACATCGAAGTTCGGGTATAAGTTGAAATAAGGCAAACACCACATCGAAGTTCGGGTATAAGTAGAAATAAGGCAAACACCACATCGAAGTTCGGGTATAAGTAGAAATAAGGCAAACACCACATCGAAGTTCGGGTATAAGTTGAAATAAGGCAAACACCACATCGAAGTTCGGGTATAAGTTGAAATAAGGCAAACACCACATCGAAGTTCGGGTATAAGTTGAAATAAGGCAAACACCACATCGAAGTTCGGGTATAAGTTGAAATAAGGCAAACACCACATCGAAGTTCGGGTATAAGTTGAAATAAGGCAAACACCACATCGAAGTTCGGGTATAAGTTGAAATAAGGCAAACACCACATCGAAGTTCGGGTATAAGTTGAAATAAGGCAAACACCACATCGAAGTTCGGGTATAAGTTGAAATAAGGCAAACACCACATCGAAGTTCGGGTATAAGTTGAAATAAGGCAAACACCACATCGAAGTTCGGGTATAAGTTGAAAATAAGGCAAACGCCACATCGAAGTTCGGGTATAAGTTGAAATAAGGCAAACACCACATGCGAGGTCGGGGATTAGGTAAAATAAGGCAAACACCACATCGAAGTTCGGGTATAAGTTGAAATAAGGCAAACACCACATCGAAGTTCGGGTATAAGTTGAAATAAGGCAAACACCACATCGAAGTTCGGGTATAAGTTGAAATAAGGCAAACACCACATCGAAGTTCGGGTATAAGTTGAAATAAGGCAAACACCACATCGAAGTTCGGGTATAAGTTGAAATAAGGCAAACACCACATCGAAGTTCGGGTATAAGTTGAAATAAGGCAAACACCACATCGAAGTTCGGGTATAAGTTGAAATAAGGCAAACACCACATCGAAGTTCGGGTATAAGTTGAAATAAGGCAAACATCGAAGTTCGGGTATAAGTTGAAATAAGGCAAACACCACATCGAAGTTCGGGTATAAGTTGAAATAAGGCAAACGCCACATCGAAGTTCGGGTATAAGTTGAAATAAGGCAAACACCACATCGAAGTTCGGGTATAAGTTGAAATAAGGCAAACGCCACATCGAAGTTCGGGTATAAGTTGAAATAAGGCAAACGCCACATCGAAGTTCGGGTATAAGTTGAAATAAGGCAAACGCCACATCGAAGTTCGGGTATAAGTTGAAATAAGGCAAACGCCACATCGAAGTTCGGGTATAAGTTGAAATAAGGCAAACGCCACATCGAAGTTCGGGTATAAGTTGAAATAAGGCAAACGCCACATCGAAGTTCGGGTATAAGTTGAAATAAGGCAAACGCCACATCGAAGTTCGGGTATAAGTTGAAATAAGGCAAACGCCACATCGAAGTTCGGGTATAAGTTGAAATAAGGCAAACGCCACATCGAAGTTCGGGTATAAGTTGAAATAAGGCAAACGCCACATCGAAGTTCGGGTATAAGTTGAAATAAGGCAAACACCACATCGAAGTTCGGGTATAAGTTGAAATAAGGCAAACGCCACATCGAAGTTCGGGTATAAGTTGAAATAAGGCAAACGCCACATCGAAGTTCGGGTATAAGTTAAAATAAGGCAAACACCACATCGAAGTTCGGGTATAAGTTGAAATAAGGCAAACGCTCATCGAAGTTCGGGTATAAGTTGAAATAAGGCAAACGCCACATCGAAGTTCGGGAAAAAATCTATTCTTTGCTACTTAATAATCCATGATGACTGATCAATGAACCCACCTTATACTTAAAACTGGCCACCGTGCTAGATGATAGAAACTAATTTCCTTTTTCTTGACTTTTATCAACGCTGCACGTGAGTTGACAGTGACTTGAGCTCACCTATCTTTGAGTGGTATTCTATTTATTGCTCTGATATAACCGACGCACTTTTAGTCTAGGTTGAACTTTCTTTGGGGCAACTTTCCGCAGAGTGAATCATGCGCACTCATGTGTCTGTCTTAGGGAAAAAAAAATAATATTTAAAATGAATGTGAGAATAAATGAATTCAATATAAAAGATAGGGAAATGAAATGGAGAAATGGCGAATGTTAGACGAGCCAGCGTGCCCAATGCTTCACCCTTTTAAAATAAAGTTCGTTCGTTCTTTTGTCTATCTCCATTCTGTCTTCATCAATCACCCGCACTCACTATTATTTTGACCTCCATCTCTCTCTCTCTCTCTCTCTCTCTCTCTCTCTCTCTCTCTCTCTCTCTCTCTCTCTCTCTCTCTCTCTCTCTCTCATTTGTATGTCAAACTTCCCCTCTTTAATTCTCATCTCTACCGCCATCTATCGCCTGCACTGTTAAAAACACGCGACAGGGTCACGTGATTTCTCCACTCGGTTACACTCGTAATCTAATTCAGTCCTGGTCTGAACTCCAGGGATGGATTGGCGCGTGATCAACGGCTTGTTTATATTGCTTACTTTAAGGGGACCCGGTGTAAACAGTGGTGTATGTATTTACGAGTATGTCTGTATGTATGTCCAGTAGAATTGTGAAGGTTCGGTTTTTGCCCATGTTCCAAACAAAGGTGGCAGTAAGCATTTATAACACATAAGGAAGGGAAACCACGAGGCCTGTAAACAGTAAATTAATATGAAACAAATATAAAGGTATGTTATAAGGCACTCGTAGGAAATAAAGAAGTAGAACACTAGACAACAGAAAAACAACAGACATGAGTGGCTTACCCAGGATTTGAACCCTGGACCTTCCGTGCGACAACACCGCCTAGCTATGCAAGCGAATCACACTGTCCTCCCTGCCATCTACGCATCCCCAAAAAGGATGTTTCAATGACAGGTCATTAGTGCGAACCTCTATACATAACACCGGAAGTTTACCATTGGCAGTTCAGCCTATTAATGACGCAATCACTTCTGTTGTTCCCCTATATATCAGTATTGGTCAGTCCAACATGACAAAGACCTTAATACTGTGTCCAGTATGATAGTAGACTAAGAACAGTGAGAACAGGACAGAGGGTAGGTTTGGTATTTGTATAAACATTTATAACACATAAGGAAGGGAAACCACGAGGCCTGTAAACAGTAAATTAATATGAAACAAATATAAAGGTATGTAATAAGGCACTCGTAGGAAATAAAGAAGTAGAACACTAGACAACAGAAAAACAACAGACATGAGTGGCTTACCCAGGATTTGAACCCTGGACCTTCCGTGCGACAACACCGCCTAGCTATGCAAGCGAATCACACTGTCCTCCCTGCCATCTACGCATCCCCAAAAAGGATGTTTCAATGACAGGTCATTAGTGCGAACCTCTATACATAACACCGGAAGTTTACCATTGGCAGTTCAGCCTATTAATGACGCAATCACTTCTGTTGTTCCCCTATATATCAGTATTGGTCAGTCCAACAAGACAAAGACCTTAATACTGTGTCCAGTATGATAGTAGACTTAGAACAGTGAGAACGGGACAGAGGGTAGGTTTGGTATTTGTATAAACATTTATAACACATAAGGAAGGGAAACCACGAGGCCTGTAAACAGTAAATTAATATGAAACAAATATAAAGGTATGCTATAAGGCACTCGTAGGAAATAAAGAAGTAGAACACTAGACAACAGAAAAACAACAGACATGAGTGGCTTACCCAGGATTTGAACCCTGGACCTTCCGTGCGACAACACCGCCTAGCTATGCAAGCGAATCACACTGTCCTCCCTGCCATCTACGCATCCCCAAAAAGGATGTTTCAATGACAGGTCATTAGTGCGAACCTCTATACATAACACCGGAAATTTACCATTGGCAGTTCAGCCTATTAATGACGCAATCACTTCTGTTGTTCCCCTATATATCAGTATTGGTCAGTCCAACAAATGTTTATACAAATACCAAACCTACCGTCTGTCCTGTTCTCACTGTTCTAAGTCTACTATCATACTGGACACAGTATTAAGGTCTTTGTCTTGTTGGACTGACCAATACTGATATATAGGGGAACAACAGAAGTGATTGCGTCATTAATAGGCTGAACTGCCAATGGTAAACTTCCGGTGTTATGTATAGAGGTTCGCACTAATGACCTGTCATTGAAACATCCTTTTTGGGGATGCGTAGATGGCAGGGAGGACAGTGTGATTCGCTTGCATAGCTAGGCGGTGTTGTCGCACGGAAGGTCCAGGGTTCAAATCCTGCGTAAGCCACTCATGTCTGTTGTTTTTCTGTTGTCTAGTGTTCTACTTCTTTATTTCCTACGAGTGCCTTATAACATACCTTTATATTTGTTTCATATTAATTGGCAGTAAGCAGGAGACCCATCTCTCATTTGAGGTCAGCTTGTAAACTATGTACGAATGGAAGTCAACGGATTATGAACATTTGGTGATTGTTTCCTGAGCGGGGTTTGACACACTTGCTGACATTAATGATTATCCGATTTGATGTGGTGCTTTTATACTATATCAAGTACGTGTTAATGTAGTTTTTGGATAATAAAGATTATGATATGTATGTATGTATATATGTATGTATGTATATATGTGGTAACAGCCCTCATTAACGCTGTATGAATTTATGTAAATTTACTGTACGTAGATTCTAATGATTCTCCTATATGCCATGTTGTATTTTATTATATTATGTCAGTACATATCAATGTATTTTCTGGAGAATAAAGATTCGAATATGTATGCCGTAGGCGAAGTAATATCGTGTATCAAGAAACTACCGAACAGGAAATCGCCTGGCGCGGACGGTGTAACGTATGATAGTATTAAGCAGCAGGCAAATAAACTCGCCCCAATCCTGACGATTATATTTAATACATGCTTATTCAACCAGCAGGAGCCACCAGACTGGAAGCATGGTGTAATTACCTTGTGCCTAAAATGGAAATTTAAGCACCATCGAAGACTGGAGAACCATCTCTCTCCTGCTATCATCATACAAGTTGTTTATGAAATTAATTCAGTCTCGGCACAAGCAGTGGATTGTCGACACCCAGCGACTGTCACCTCGGCAAAAAGGATCCCTGCCTAGAAATGATCTACAAGAACACGTCTTCACCCTAAACACAACAGTTAGTGACTTTCTACATTCTTCAGGAAAGGCTTATCTATGCTTTGTCGACATTAAAGATGCATTTGGCAGCATTGACCAAGAATGTATGATCAGGGAACTAAGTGAATCAGGTTACAGTGACGTCTTTGTTATCATGACTAAAGACATATACAGTGGTTCTTCCTATCAAGTTAAAAACGCCAATACTATCACAGACCGGATTGAAGATAAATAAAAAAATAAAATAAAAATATTTTAAACACAGGCTTTTAATGTCCTAAAAAGCCACAAATAATTTTTCAAGGAAGTTATAGCTTATAGTGTTGTTAGCTGAAAGCGAACAGGAGTTAGAAGAGCTAGTGAAGCAAGTGAACGGTATAAGTCATGAATGTGGACTCGACATTAATATTGAGAAAACAAAAACTATGATAATTAGCAAAACAGACGATAAACCCACATTAAAGATAAGCGTAAATGGGAAAACCCTGGAACAAGTCAAGAGCTACGTATATCTTGGTCATATAATAACAGAAGATGGCAGATGTGAAACAGAAATCAAGAAGACAATAGGAATAGCCAAGGCTACATTCAACAACATGAAACATATACTGACATCAAAACAGTTATCTCACAAATTAAAACTGAGAATCATAAAGTGTTATATATATTCTGCATTTCTGTATGGGGCAGAAACATGGACGATGTATAAGCATTTGGAAGAAAGAATTGAGGCTCTTGAAATGTGGATATATAGAAGAATGGGGATTATCTCATGGAAAGAGAAAAAAACAAATAAGGAGGTCCTAGAAAATCTAGGTATGAAAAGAGAACTAATGAGGGAGATCAAAGTTCGGCAGCTAAAGTACTTTGGCCACACAAAAAGGCATAACACATTGCAGAAGACCATAATAGAAGGGAGAGGTGAAGGCAAACGTGCAAGGGGAAGACAGCGCTATAAGTGGGAAGATAACATCAAGAGATGGACAGGAAAGAGTCTATCAAAGTGCACCACCAAGACAAGAGACAGAAGAAGTTGGAGATCCTTTACAGCCAACCTTCGTTGTGGAGATGGCAGCTGATGATGATGATGAGTCAAAAAATGTAACATCAAATTGACAAAAAGCGTGGAGCGCTTAAGCGCTTATCATATTTTTTATCCATAAGTGTGTAATGAAGTATAAAGCAGAAGTTAATTTCATGTAGAATCAGCGCCCAAGGCTTTTTGTTAAAATTATTTGTGGCTTTTTAGTCCATTAAAAGACTGTTTAAAATATTTTTTTTTATTTTCTTCTTTGTGACAAAACGGGGCGGTCCCTATCGATCTTTGTTTCACTCCGACAGTATCGGTACATTTGTGGTACTGATTTTTATTATGTGCTCTCAATTACACTGCCTAACAAAAAAATTTTTTTTTTTCTTTCTCTAACATTTCTATGTTTTTCTGGTCAATTTTAATGCGCTGTTTTTAAATCTGCAAACCGTTTTTCTCTATCAGGTAGGAATCTCTAGAAATACGCAATTGAAGTTTTTTAACAACGCATACAATATTACAACATCATTCGTACAAGAAGTATAACAGTTATGTAGGCTTGAAGTTCTTTGCAGTCGACTTTTGTCGGTGAATGGCATGTGGTACATCGCGATGAAGCATCCAACAATAATCGGCAAGCATGGTCACACTCCACCGTCCTTGATAACGTGACTCCATTACGGCGATATCTTGATGGAATCGTTATCCATGTTCATCGCTGACTTCGCCAAGGTTGTCAGGGAAAAAGTCAAGTTGCGAATCGAGCAAATGGATTTTGAGGGACGTGTTACAGCCCATAATTCTGTATGCATCTATGCACTGCTTAACAATATGCACATAGTCGACAGATTTGTGATTTCCCAGAAAGTTATCGACGATCAATTTGAATACCATCCATGCGCGAAGTTCATTACCATGTAACAAGTTCTCGAATCGTTTGTCTGCAATAACTTTCCTAATCTGAGGTCCTACAAAGATACCTTCCTTTATCTTTGCATCGCTAACTTGCGGAAACTTTTCTCGAAGATAAGTGAAAGCTTTGCTCGTTTTATCTAACGCTTTTATGAAATTCTTCATGAGCCCCAACTTTATATGTAACGGTGGTAAAATGATGATGTCTTTGTTAACTAATGGCTCGTGTATTACATTTTTATGCCCGAGCTGCATACGATCCCTGATAGGCCACACCTTTCTTGCATAATGTTCCTGTCGGTTGTGGCTGTCCCATTCACATAGGAAGCAACAAAATTTAGTATACCCAGTCTGCATGCCCGTGAGAATTGCAATGACCTTTAGGTCTCCACAAATCCGCCATTGGTAGTCATTGTACTTTACTTTTGCCAAAAGTATAGCCATATTGTCATAAGTTTCTTTCATATGAACAGAGTAGGCGACTGGAATTGATGAAAATAAATTTCCGTTATGCAATAACACGGCTTTTAGACTAGTCTTGGAAGAGTCGATGAAAAGTCACCATTCTTGACTATGTGCTCATGACTGTGGTGCACCATTAGACCGTTTACATCTTTGCAATAGCAAATGTCATCATCCATCTCAAAGTATTGAACAAGTTCTCTGTGTCTATGACGAAATTTAGATATTGGAGTATTGGGCGCTAAAAGATTCCATTCTTTGAGTCGCGAACCGAGTAATTCCGCTTGTCCTTTGGTAAGAGCGAGATCATGTATTAGATCTTAAAGTTCTGAATGGTTAATTAAGTGAACACCATCATTCACCGGTATATAATCCGAGTCAGAATTAGTTTCTAAAGCAGGTAAACTGTCACTTTCTGATGGTTCATTCACATCCAACGGATATTGTTCTGGTGGAACTGGGATCGAACACGTGATTGGATCATGGGGCACTGGTTTCGAAACCGATTCAATATTTGGATAAACCACAGACTTTCTAGTTTTAAAAGTGAAACCATTGATATTTGTCAAGCAGAAGTAACAATCAGTAGCGTGATTTGTCTGTTCACGCCATATTACTGGCACTCCAAAAGGCATCGACTTATGCTTCGGCGATTTTCGTAACCAACCTGCCAATGTATTTGCACAAGTCGAACAAACTGCATTTGGCTTCCAAGATTTATTTGTATCATCAACTTTCGAATCGAAATAAAGTTCATATGCTTTCTTTAGCAATGGTGTAAAGTTTTTCTGGTGAACACGATCGGTAAAATATCCACACACGTAACAGAACAGATCAGCCGAATTTCTACAACTTCTAGAAGCCATATTTCGCTCAGAATTATTTCAAAATACAGTAACTATTTGAAAAATAGCGTAACATATGTCATGCAACTTTTAGCAGTATAGAGAGGAAAATTATTTTGCATTTTATTAATTTTTAATAATTTATATAGTAAAAATGAAACGGAGCAAATAACGGTTTCCCAAAAATATATTTATTCACAAATATCTTAAGAACCCGATGTGATAGAGATAAACGGATTTCAAATTTGAAATCAGCGCAAGAAACTGACCTAAGAACACTTATTCTTATATAAGAAAGAAAAATGTTGTTTGTCAGTGTTATCGGACTTTTCTTTCTTTCTTTCTTCGTTATTTTCCTTCTAAGTAGCAGATATTTGAGTATTGTCGAAGTGCTGAAGGGGTGAAGAGTGTTTAATATTCTGCTATATGGTGTAGGCACTTGTGTGTTAATAAGTTGTGCTATTGGATAATGTAGGTCAGAAGGAAAAGGGGTGAAGAGTGTTTATTATTATGATATATGGTGTATTCATTGGTGTGCTAAATAATTTGTTTAACTTGATAACCTTCCATGGGCTGCCTTTAATTAAGAATAGTGCTGGGGAAATTATTCAGTAAAGTTATAATATTGGGATACAGCGAAGCAGTGTTGTGACGCATACCAGCCGAGGTCACGGTCGGAGCCTCAGACAGTCAGGTCTGTCGCGCCTGGGTTAGGCGTAATAGACAAGCTGTTGGATTGTGCAGGGGAGGAGAAGGAGTGAGCGTTAAGACTGACCAGAGGGCAGAAATAATACTTAGAGATGGGAGCTTGTATTTCTTCTTCTTCTTTGATCCATAACCGCCAACCGTCAAAGCAGTCGGCGGCCATCACGCCTGGTGGCGTCTTGTAGGGCAGCAACAAATTGATTCCACTTTGCTCGGTCGGCGGCCATCCTTCGTACAATGCCCCAACTGTGGTTCATTCTTTGCATCTCAGCTTCCACAGTAGTTGTTCTTGGTTGCTTTTGGGGTCCATGCTTTCTTGTGATGGTATCAGGGTCCAAATGGCCAACCTAACTCCAGGTCTGCCCAGATGATAATGGTGGTGCATTTCCTTTAGGCAGTAGTTCTTGGTGTGCTGAGGGGCCAAAAGATTCGGACAGTTTCGGAGGACAGTTTCGACATTTCCTTCTCTGTTACTCTCCAACATTCCGCCCCACAGAGAAGCACAGAAAGTACACAGCTCTCATACAGTCTTAATTTGGTGTTTGTGCTGTACTGGGAAGACTTCCAAATGTTGTTGAGAACAGCAAAGGCTGTTCTCGCTTTATTCATTCTGTTGTTAATGTCCTTGCTTGTTCCGCCGTCAGGTGTTACTATGCTTCCTAGGTAAGTAAATGTGTCTGTCTGTTCTAACTTCTGGTTCCTTACTGTTATTGGCTCAGGATTGCCCACATTTAGTGTCATGACCTCTGTCTTCTTCAAATTGATGTTCAGCCCAACCTGCTGGCCATACTTATTCAGTCTATCGGTTTTGTCTTGAATATGTTGGTGTGAATGCGCGAGTAGTGCAATGTCATCTGCATATTCCAAATCTTCCAGTGTAGAAAACGTTGTCCATCTAATTCCTCTTGGACTGCCCTCTGTTGTCTAGCGCATCACCCAATCTATGACTGTTAGAAATAATGTTGTTGATAAGGAGCATCCCTGTCGTACTCCTGTTTTCACTTCGAAAGTTACATTACTCGATCCAACACTGCACGTAAAGTTAGAATAGAGGCTTTTTATAATGGAAACAATGCGGCTGGGAATTCCATAAGCCCTCAGAATTTTCCATAGGCTGTCCCTGTATATGCTGTCGAAAGCCTTTTCAAAATCAACAAAGTTAATGTACAGCTGTCTCTGCCATTCTGAGCACTGGTCTATAATGTTCCTGAGGGCAAATATATGATCTGCACATCTTCTGTTCTTTCTGAAGCCCGCTTGTTCTTTCCTCAGTTTATGGTCAACTGCTTTTGAAATTCTCTGGATGATTATCCTGCCTAGTATTTTGCTGGGAACTGAGAGGAGGGTAATTCCTCTCCAGTTGTTGCAATCTGCAAGGTCGCCCTTCTTGAGCAATTTGACAATTATTCCTTTACTCCACTCTGTTGGTGTTGTCTCAGTTTCCCAGACTTGTGCAAATAGTGGTTCTAATAGTTCTGCTGCTAGTTCGGGGTCTGTCTTGAATAGCTCAGCATTCAGATTGTCGTGACCAGGCGCTTTTCCATTTTTTAGCCCTTTGATAGCTGTGATAATTTCTTCTTTTCGTGGAATGTCTGTATTTACGTCTAAGTCACTTTCAGCCTCAGGAACATTCAGCTGAGTCTCTGGTGGTTCCTTATTCAGTGTTTCTCTGAAGTGCTCTGCCCATCTTGTTTCCTGCCCCTGTGCTTTGATGATGAGATTTCCTTGCTTGTCTCTTACTAACGTTATGTTGTTTGCACCTCGTTTTCCACTGATAGCTTTAGTTATTTTATAAACTGTGCTTTGTTCATTTCTCAGTGCTGCCTCTTCTGCCTGTCTTGCAAGGTCATCCAGAAATGTCCTTTTGTTAGCACGGGTTTGACGTTTTACTTCCTTGTCCAGCTGACTGTACTGTTCACTATATATTGCCTTTAACCTGGGAGACTTAGCTTCTGTTTTCTTTCTTTTCATTTCCTTTCTCTTCGCTGTGGTGTTTAGCGTTTCTGGTGTTATCCAGTCTTGACTCTTTCTTTCCTGGAATCCCAAGCATGACTTGCTGCTTTTTTTGTATATTGTTGAGATGGTGTTGAATTTCTGGTCCACATCGTCGGTCTCTGTTCTTTCCTGGCTTTTGGTAATCAGATATCGTCTCTTTACGTCGACCACGAACGCTTTTCTGGTGAGGGGGTCCTTAAGTTTCGTGATGTTGTATCTTTTCTGTTTGACTGCAACTGGTCCAGCAGCTCTGAGTTTCACCTTCAGTCTTGCTACTACTAGGTGATGATCACTTCCCACATCTGCGCCTCTTCTTACTTTCACGTCTTGTAGTGCATGTCTCCATCTGCCATTGATCATTATGTGATCTATCTGGTTTTTGTCTCGTCCGTTTGGTGATTCCCATGTTAACTTGTGCACTTCTTTGTGTTGAAAAAGTGTTCCTCCAATGACCAGGTTGTTAATACTGCAGAAGCTTATTAATTTGTCCCCATTCTCATTTACGGTTCCACTGCCGCATTTCCCCATTACTCTTTCGTTATAATTATTGTGTGTTCCAACTTTCGCATTTAGGTCTCCCATTACTATAATAAGATCGTACCTGGGTACAGTTTCCATTTCCTTTTGTACCTGTTGATAGAACTCGTCCTTGATCTCTTCATCCCTGTCGTTTGTTGGTGCATAGCATTGTATAATTGTGGTGTTGGTGAATCTCCCTCTCAGTCTTGCTCTTATTAGTCTGTTGTTAATGGGTTTCCATTCCAGCAGAGACCTTTCCATTCCTTGAGCTTGTATTTAGGGAAGTTTTAATATGGTATGGGAAACGGGGTGTAGGTAAATCATGGTTGTTAATGTGTTTTGAATTATGTATTTTTTGAATTTTGGTAAAATAGTTGTTATTTTGTCTTACAGCGATTCACGGCGGAGGGTAGGTAAAACGCTAAGCCTGCAACGGACTTTGCTTTCTCAGAGAGGGAGGCAAGAGACAACATCGTAATTGAAGAGAACTGGGGTACGCGCAAAGTAACTGGCGCCCTAGTTACGTCAGCAATACGGAGTGGCATTAGAAGTTCTCATGACGTGAGGAAATCTATACCTCAGCGTGAAATTGCCTAGGAATTAGAGCTCTTAAGCTTGTACGGTCCAATACAGAACAGGCTACTTTGCCTGGTATTGTTTACATACTGCCACAGTAAAGCAAAAGGCCATAACCCGAAGCGGTTTAAATCGTCGTTTGCATGTGTAGAATTGAGTTGCTATCAGCATTTCTAGATCTACAGGCAGGAGAAAAAAATATCTAGTCACAAAGGGTCCCTTCATCAGTATTCTGGAGAGGAGAGAGGGAGATAATACCTTTCTAAATGCTAACAGGAGGAGGTACCTGACGAAGGGTAACGCATCTGAGCTTCAGGCGAAGACGATAGCGTCCGGAAGGCAGTGAACCGAAGGAGAGGGGAGAGAGTAGAGTTAGCTGTTTTCCCCCGGAACTAGAGTTAGATTATACTTGCAGAAGAGCCTCTGAGTTAGTTCTGCAGAATTCAGGAGAGTAGGATTTATGTGGTGTATAAGTTAGTTGTGCAGGACCGCCTAGAGCCTCTGAGTCAGTGTAGTCAAAACTAGTTAATAAGTCTTAACCGGAACAAAGTGAACACTAGTGAAGAGCAGTCAGGAGGCGGATGACTCCACCGTGTGTTTAATTAGTACAATAGAGTAGTCAGGGGTGGTGGCTCTTGCTTAGAGACCCCCGCCCGGTATATTTCTTTAACCTTAGTTGTTTTCGTGTAGGTGTGGAAGAGAGCGTGGTAATTTGAAAATTGTGCCTTTCATTGATTGTTCTTTTTTTCAGGTTGTGCGAACTCGCACGTTATTGTTGTGGGTTATTCTTTTGCTGTGGTATAGATTTGTTTGTTTTAATAAACTATAAAATGTGCACTGGATCAGTTTGTCTTTCACTATTGTCAAGAGCACTATATGCTGTGGATTTGCAAACACACCACCACTAATGATAAACAAGGCTCGTCCTCCTAAAGGTACGACCACCACATATAATGCTGACAATAAGAAATAACACCTTCAACAGGAATTTCCCTTTAATGATCGAATGCACACAATATCGCCACACAAGGCTACAAATATATGACTTATATATGAAGACACATAAATGCATGCCAGAGCAAACTTCTCTTAATAGATTTGGCTAATAGCCGCATATAACACAATATGGCGGCCTAGAATTAGCAATGACTTGAGCACCGCTCACCGTAGCGGCCCTACTTTCTAACAATGAACAAACCTCCAAAACTGGACAAGGTAAACTCTGCGGTATGTAGAAAAATGACACTAGTTAACATCTCAAACTAGAATTACACACTACACTCCAAATACTCCACAGGAAAGCAAAACTCAGAATATGAAACTTATGGCACACTCTTCTCAGCCAACTGCTGGGCAGGGAAAAACTCAGTATGTCCGCTCTCGGACCTGACTAACCGATCACTGCCTATCTTGGCGCCCAAAAATCCCGCTTCCCGTCCGGTCACCTGACCTGAGCAATCAAGTTATCTCACGGTTGCTGAAACTCAGCGTTAACAATGTAGCCACTCTAATTTTTCGTCACTGCGAAATCGCGCTGTGACAACTATACCGTACCTGTATTCCTTAACTGTACAGTTTTGTCTGTGCCTAGTAATTAGTGCACTTCTTATCTGAGCTGAGCGAGAGGTGGTGAGACAGTAGTTAATAAAACAAGTCACAAGTGGCGAGGGAGAGTCAATCTAGGTTCTCACTCTTGAAGCTATAAGTCTCATCTTACAGTCACTTAATTTCTCATCTTAATCTTTCTTCTCAGACTGTCCTTAAAACTGGTGTCTTGTCTCATTACTCAGACAGACTCTTAATTAAGCCACTGTGTGACAAAGTGGGCGGCTCGTCTCGGATAAATTTTGGGTTCTTGCCTAAGATTCATAGATTGTTTCTTGTTGAGAAAGTCTTCTGATAATAGATTTTTCTTTATTTAGCCCCTAGACTCTGAGTTTTTAAAACTGATCAAGTCAAAAGTTTTTCCACAGGGTGCATTTACAATATACTACAGGAGTTGTATTACGGCTTTAGATGACACAGGGGTAACTGATGGCTAACAGCGATTTTTTTTTCTCTAACTGGAAGGTAATTTCAAGTTGTAGAGTAGATACATAAATTTTTTTCAGGTTACTAGTGGGTTACTGCTTTTAGCGGTGGCAGTTATCGTTCAGATTAGGCGCTAGCCTGATATTTGGATTGGGTTAGAGGCAGCGGATATAGTGAGGGAGTATTTTCCGGGAGGTAACGGAAAGTTGGTTTACTTTTTCCCTTTAGTCCTTCTCTTTATTGTGAGCTTACGGTGGATTTTCTATTTAAGAGAGACCCTGAGCTAGCAGCAGAACTATTAGAACACCTATTTGTACAAGTCTGGAAAACAGGGACAACACCATCAGAGTGGAACAAAGGAATAATTGTCAAATTGCCCAAGAAGGGAGATCTTGCAGACTGCAATAATTGGAGAGGAATCACTCTTCTCTCAGTTCTCAGCAAAATACTAGGCAGGATAATTATACAGAGAATTTCAAAAACAGTAGACCACAAACTGAGGAAAGAACAAGCAGGATTTAGAAAGAACAGAAGATGTGTGGATCATATATTCACTCTCATGAACATTATAGAGCAGTGCTCAGAATGGCAATGACAGCTGTACATTAATTTCGTTGATTTTGAGAAGGCTTTTGACAGTATACATACGGACAGTTTATGGAAAATACTGAGGGCTTATGGCATTCCAAGCTGCATAGTGTCAATCATAAAAAGCTTCTATGCCAAATTTACATGTAGTGTTGGGCAGAGCAACGTAACCTTTGAGGTGAAGACAGGAGTACGACAGGGATGCCCCTTATCAACCACTCTATTTTTAACAGTCAAAGACTGGGTGATGCACCAGACAACAGAGGGCAGTCCAAGAGGAATAAGATGGACTACATTTTCTACATTGGAAGATCTGGAATATGCAGATGACATTGCACTACTAGCACATTCACATCAACACATTCAGGACAAAACGGATAGGCTTAATAAGTATAACCAGCAGGTGGGCTTGAACATCAATTTAAAGAAGTCAGAGGTCATGACACTCAATGTAAGCAACCCTGAGCCCATATCAGTAAGGAATCAGCAACTGGTACAGACAGACACCTTCACATACCTAGGATGCATAGTAACACCAGACGTCAGGGCAGGCTGACATCAACATCAGAATGAATAAAGCAAGAACAGCCTTTTTTAGCATAAACAACATCTGGAAGTCCTCTCAATACAGCACAAGCACAAAATTAAAATTATATCAGAGCTGTGTGCTCTCTGTGCTTCTCTATGGTGCGGAATGCTGGAGAGTTACAGAGAAGGAAATGTCGAAATTGTCCTCTTTTCACACAACATGCCTGAGAAAAATTCACCGAATCTTTTGGCCGAATACCATCACCAACCAAGATCTGCTTACTCGTAGCAAGCAAGAGGACATGCACACCATCATAGCTGGCAGACGCTGGAGCTGGGTTGGTCATGTCCTCAGAAGAGAGCCCGATGCCATCACAAGAACAGCTATGCTTTGGACCCCTGAAGGAAAACGAAAGAGAGGCCGACCAAAAACAACTTGGCAGAGGACTGAGGAAGCTGAGATGCAAAGAATGGACCAGAGTTGGGGCACTGTACGAAGGATGGCCACCGATCGTGCAAAGGGGAATCAATTTGTTGTTGCCCTACAAGACGCCACTAGGCGTGATGGCCACTGACTGCTTTGACGATCGGTGGTTAAGGATCTAAGAAGACGGTACATTTCACAGGTCTTCTTCTTTGATCCTTAGCCGCCGACCGTCAAAGCAGTCATGGCCATTACGCCTGGTGGCGTCTTGTAGGGCAACAACAAATTGATTCCACTTTTTACAGGTAAGATGGCTGACATGACAAAGTTCCGAGCTGCCTGGCTTGAGGCAGCTAAAGATATGGGCATTGATGAGGCCGAGACTAAGACATACATGATAAGTGAGAATTATAAACACGAGTAGAGAGAGAAAACGGAAAAAGACAGGACGGAACAGAGAGAGAAAGAGGGAAAAGACAGGAAAGAGCAGAGGGAGAAAGAGGAAAAAGACAGGAAGGAAGAGAGAGAGAGAGAGAGAGAGAGAGAGAGAGAGAGAGAGAGAGAGAGAGAGAGAGAGAGAGAGAGAGAGAGAGAGAGAGAGAGAGAGAGAGAGAGAGAGAGAGAGAGAGAGAGAGAGAGGAAAGGGACCGGCAGGCCGAAATGGAAATGAGAAAAATGGAAGCAGAGGAAAGGCAGAGGGCAGAACAAGTATTTAAATAAATAACACGGTATTTAATCAGTTTTACAAATGACGGTTCACAAGAAACAAGGGAAGTTTCGGGTTTTACCCTTCGTCAGCCCCAAACAGGTGACAACGACAAAAATTACATATAGGTTAAGGATCTACCCTCCTGCGTATGACATTTATAGCAAAATGGTCATCGAAGACCAGAATAATTTCGAAGCGTTTCGTAATGCTTGGTTACAAAGGTTCCAGTGGACCCCACGTATGTGCCAAACTATGTTCCGGGAAGATTAAGTACTTATCTCGCTAGATGGTGGGAGTTGGCGAGAATGGCAAAAACGTACGAAGGTATGGAAGAGTTGGTAATGACGGAACAATTGAAGGCAGCCATGTCTCCGGACTTGAGGCGGTATCTGGCGGAGCATGGTGCCCAGCAACTTGACCAGATTATTATCTTTGCTGAAAGGTTCCAGACGGCACAGGCCGAAATACTTGTGATAGAAACGGAAAAATCCCCACCCGCCACCCAGAGGAAGTAACGCCTCTCCCAGTAAGTCAACGAACGGGCCAAATGCTAGAGAGCCCTATTCACTGACTTTTAACTCCGCGAGGCCACCCAAACAGCATAATAAACGGGACGAGACAAGAAGTGACCATGCCCGGAAGTACGTACCTGGTCGGCAGTGGGGCGGCAGAAGTAATTATAGCTTGCAATGGAGACCTGCGGGTAGCCGGGAAAACCCCCCGAAGAGAGTGGCATGTTTACAAACTCCTACACACGAATCGCAGAAGGACAGTGGCTCTCAGACTGGAGGTGACCGATCTTCCACGAGGGAAATAGTAACTGCAAATAGAGTTGAAACGGAGTGTCTGTTTGATACAGCATTGAGCTTCGAATGTATCGTTGGCCATCATCTAGTGAAGCCAGAACAGATAACTGGAGAATTTGTGGAGATTTGTGGGGTGTTGAGAGGAGATGCTCCGATGCGACTCCCTGTAGCGCAGATAGAGATAGTGTCGAGGTATGTTAGGGGCACGATCAAGCCAGCAGTAATGGAGGGGCCCCTTTATGAGATCATTTTATGGTGTCGGTACGTATACCTAGGGGACCCTAAGGAACCGGAAATCGTAGCAGCAGTGGTTACTAGGGAACAAGCCAAGAAGGAACGGGAAAGTGAGGCCCCCACAAACCCGTTACCCAAGGAATTGAAGGAGGCCCAACAACAGGATCCGACATTGGAGGCCTGTTTTAAGAAAATGCCCACTTCTAAGGACCCCAAACAAAAAGGGAGTTTCTTTGCAAAAGAAGGGCTGACAAAATTATGAATGTGGGGGTTTTGCAACGGCCCTAACAGCTTCCTCATCATTCGTGTGAATACACCGGGGGCATTATGAAG
This sequence comes from Oreohelix idahoensis, assembly GCA_024509875.1. NCBI lineage: Eukaryota > Metazoa > Mollusca > Gastropoda > Stylommatophora > Oreohelicidae > Oreohelix > Oreohelix idahoensis. The sequence continues at coordinate 164,253 of JAMPIV010002276.1, read as the reverse complement.
TCCAAAAGGCATGACGTTAAAAGTTTAATGCCCCTCACTAGTGCTAAAGGCCAACATCGGCCTGACTTCCTCTTTCACCGGAATCTGATAATAGCCTTTACTCAAGTCTATTTTGGAAAAGATTTTTGCTTTACTCAGTTTGGTAAAAAGTTCCGCCGGGTTGGGGGGGAGGGGGGGAGGGGAGGGGCCTCCGGTTGAAATTCGGTCACTGTGTTAAGCAAGCGATAATCAATGCACAGCCGAGTTTCGCCACTAGGTTTTTGTAACAGCACCACGCTAGAGCTGTATGGGGAAGTGGTTTCTGTAATAATGTTGGCTGCAAGCAGTTTGTCTAATTCCTCCTGTAACGCGGCGGTTAACATTCGTGATTGAAGCGCATGAAAATGGGACTGTTAGTTTGCGGAGAACAAATGTACTGAGGCATTTGTTTCTTTCTAATTTGTCACAGTTCGGGGTTACAACTTGTAACAGTGATGTCATATCGTTACCTAAGACTTCCGGCGCACATCTGTTTATCACCTTTATCTGCGTGCCTCCGCCAGACAGATGTCTGGTCAGACCGGGTGGTCTTCTTTCATCGTATCAAAATACCGGCTAGTGTCAACATGATCAACGGCTTTCCAATGGAGTCAAATGTTTGACCGCCCCGTTTCCACAGGTGGTCAGACAGATTAGGCGATAAAATATTATCGCTGGCCGGGTCACCAAACCTGGGAGTGGAGTGTGAAAAAATAAGATACGCATTACTCCCGTAGCAAATACTGCCATAGGGGAGTGGCGTGTTAGAGAATTCACCATACTATGTCCAGCATAAAGCAAAATTGTAAAAAATATCGAATGAAAAGGCATGATTTATGCCAAATAAAAGCGATGTGAGAAAAATGAAGAAAAAGAAAGGATACTGCCGGAAGGCTGAATGTATGAGAGATCACACAAAAGAGCATGTTCAGACGTTTTGTCACACCACCACTGCTATTGGTTCCTTGTGAAGAAATCCGCACAAAACAGCCACTAGTTCTTGCTGTTGTGGGTCATGTGAAAGTCATTTTAAGTTATGAGGGTGCCAGCGTCATGTGTAACTGTCCATCCACATGCACATTATATCTGTTAAAATGCGAATATAAAATGATAAAATGTACTTATTACTACTTACTCCGATATCACTGACAAACAACATTTTTCTTTCTTATATAAGAATAAGTGTTCTTAGGTCAGTTTCTTGCGCTGATTTCAAATCTGAAATCCGTTTATCTCTATCACGTCGGGTTCTTAAGATATTTGTGAATAAATATATTTTTGGGAAACCGTTATTTGCTCCGTTTCATTTTTACTATATAACTTATTAAAAATTAATAAAATGCAAAATAATTGTACTTTTTATACTGCTAAAAGATGCATGACATATGTTACGCTATTTTTCAAATAGTTACTGTATTTTGAAATAATTCTGAGCGAAATAAGGCTTCGAGAAGTTGTAGAAATTCGGCTGATCTGTTCTGTTACGTGTGCGGATATTTTACCGATCGTGTTCACCAGAAAAACTTTACACCATTACTAAAGAAAGCATATGAACTTTATTTCGATTCGAAAGTTGATGACGCAAATAAATCTTGGAAGCCAAATGCAGTTTGTTCGACTTGTGCAAATACATTGGCAGGTTGGTTACGAAAATCGCCGAAGCATAAGTCGATGCCTTTTGGAGTGCCAGTAATATGGCGTGAACCGACAAATCACGCTACTGATTGTTACTTCTGCTTGACAAATATCCATAGTTTCACTTTTAAAACTAGAAAGTCTGTGGATTATCAAAATATTGAATTGGTTTCGAAACCATTGCCCCATGATCCAATCACGTGTCCGATCCCAGTTCCACCAGAACAATATCCGTTGGACATGAATGAACCATCAGAAAGTGATAGTTTACCTGCTTTAGAAACTAATTCTGACTCAAATTATATACCGGTGAATGATGGTGTTCACTTAATTAACCATTCAGAACTTTCAGATCTAATACGTGATCTCGCTCTTATCAAAGGACAAGCGGAATTACTCGGTTCGTGACTCAAAGAATGGAATCTTTTAGCGCCCAATACTCCTATTTCTAAATTTCGTCATAGACACAGAGAACTTGTTCAATACTTTGAGATGGATGATGACATTTGCTATTGCAAAGATGTAAACGGTCTAATGGTGCACCTCGGTCATGAGCACATAGTCAACGAATGGCGACTTTTCATCGACTCTTCCAAGACTAGTCTAAAAGCCGTGTTATTGCATAACGGAAATTTATTTTCATCAATTCCAGTCGCCTACTCTGTTCATATGAAAGAAACTTATGACAATATGGCTATACTTTTGGCAAAAATAAAGTACAATGACTAACAATGGCGGATTTGTGGAGACCTAAAGGTCAATGCAATTCTCACGGGCATGCAGACTGGGAATACTAAATTTTGTTGCTTCCTACGTGAATGGAACAGCCGTAACAGACAGGAACATTATGCAAGAAAGGTGTGGCCTATCAGGGATCGTATGCAGCTCGGGCATAAAAATATAATACACGAGCCACTAGTTAACAAAGACAGCATCATTTACCACCGTTACATATAAAGTTGGGGCTCATGAAGAATTTCGTAAAAGCGTTAGATAAAACGAGCCAAGCTTTCACTTATCTTCGAGAAAAGTTTCCCCAAGTTAGCGATGCAAAGATAAAGGATGGTATCTTTGTAGGACCTCAGATTAGGAAAGTTATTGCAGACAAACAATTCGAGAACTTGTTACATGATAGTGAACTTCGCGCATGGATGGCATTCAAATCGATCGTCGATAACTTTCTGGGAAATCACAAATCTGTCGACTATGTGCATATTGTTAAGCAGTGCACAGATGCATACAGAATTATGGGCTGTAACATGTCCCTCAAAATCCATTTGCTCGATTCGCATCTTGACTTTTTCCCTGACAACCTTGGCGAAGTCAGCGATGAACATGGAGAACGATTCCATCAAGATATCGCCGTAATGGAGTCACGTTATCAAGGACGGTGGAGTGTGACCATGCTTGCTGATTATTGTTGGATGCTTCATCGCGATGTACCACATGCCATTCACCGACTGCAAAGAAATTCAAGCCTACATAACTGTTATACTTCTTGTACGAATGATGTAATACTGTATGCGTTGTTAAAAAACTTCAATTGCGTATTTCTAGAGATCCCGACCTGATAGAGAAAAACGGTTTGCAGATTTAAAAACAGCGCATTAAAATTGACCAGAAAAACATAGAAATGTTAGAGAAAGAAAAAAATTAACACAGGCTTGATGCACAAAGTGGCTGTAATTTATTGTAAGTAATTTATGGCGCATTAATCCCTCAGGTAGATGAAGTTACAGTGTCCTGAATCCTTCTACTATTTCCACTTGAGGAGGCTTCTAAAGGCTTGGGCTTTCATTATTATTGTGGGAGTTTTATGCTCTCTGATTTTAGTAGCTATCCATCCTTTGACCAGTCCTATAAGGTGTCCTGGTTACGAGCTCTTGTTGTGGATGTCTGTGATCTTTCATTGACAAAATTCGAAGTCAGTGAAGTAGTCTTAAAATGATGTATGTTATCGGCGGAATTTTTTCTCACACACACATGTTGCTTTGTTGGAGAAAGCCCCAATCATAAGTAGTTTATCTTAGCGTTTTCATGCCAAAACAACCACAAATAAGCCACTGATTTTGATTGAGGTCCCCCCTCTCTTGTGAAACGTTACTGCATGACACATAAGATATTCCCCTTACATGTGATTTTCAAACTAATCTGATCATATACGGCCTTACCACTTCCCTTGTTACTTATCATATTTAACAACTCACTAAATCGCAGATCTATCACTGATAGTCTCTTCCCAGATGTTACGTTCTCTACATGATTACACCAGAAAGTCACTCTGCCGGAAAAGTTATATTATTTCCAGTGCTTTAATCTTTAGCAAAGTGGTTATCCTCCGACATCCCAGTGAAATCGGCAGTGTATTTAAGTATGTCATGTTTGCGACTAACACCTATCTCCAAATATCATCTGTTATCCATATTGGAAAAATCGAACAACATGGCTTCGTGGCCATTTCTTCCATTATGCTCACGAATCACACGGTTGTTATCTACTTTCCCAGACAAAAAGTCTGAGTTAACAATAAGAATGTCGCTAAATGTAGACTCCTAATCCGTCTGGTTTGCGATTAATCAAACAACCATGTCGACGAGGCTGCAAAATAGGTCAAGCGGTCAGGTATTCGTAGGGATTGATAAGAAATGATAAGATAAATTTGGTCGATGAAGGCGGAAAAGTGTGACAGGGAGCGGTTGAGAGAAAAGAAAACGAAGGGCACAGAAAAAGGTTGAAGGAGGTCACAGGCAAATGTAACATTCGAATATAAGACTTGTCACATATTTATGTATGTATGTATGCACGTATGTAGTTTGTATGTATGTAAATAAATGTTAATGTTTAACTGTGTATATGTGTATGCATGTACACATATTTGTATGTACGTGTAAGTATGGGCATGTTTGCCAGCAACACACAGTATAGTTAGATCGTTGGGGCTTTCTTGTCAGAGTCATGTTAAAGTCACTAAGATAACAAATCAACTAAAGAGCTCTCGCCAATAGTGTCGTAGATCACAGCTTTCAGACGGGAAGTCCCAGACTTAACAGAGAAACATATTCTTTAGTGGGAAAGGTTGGAGGGTTGGGAAGTGGTTCCATGTTATGGCAAGAGAAAATAATATCCCTAGATGAAGGTGGCACTTAGTGTCTGAGAAATCTGCTCGTAAATAGTCTGCTGCTGTGACCCAGCAGTCTCTTGGTGCTACGGGGTGTCCAAAAAGTCCCAATATCCCTATACCACTAAATCCTTTGTTGATGTCAGAAAATGCAATTTATTGTTTTCTATTTTCGAATGACTTATTTTTCTGATTTTCACATCACACTTTCACTATAACAGAAACATTAGTAACATCGGTGTAAAGATCATTGTTCTCTGCACACATATGGCACGTATCAATATACGATTAATAATTTTTTTTCTTGGGGTAACATTTGTCGTGCTGCACTGAAAGGCATTGCAAACGGTTTTCTTACGTTAAAGTGTTGTATTGAAAAAATGTAATGCATTGAAATATATATACATATAACACTGTACCTTACCATGCATGTCGTAAAAATCAACTAAGGAGGGTTGAGCATGGGGCTGGTTATTCTATCACGTAAAAAACTTTGTACCAAAAAAACTATGTATATATGTTTATATAGATTGGATGGTAATAAGATGGGCAGCATTCTCTACACTGGAGGATCTAAAATATACAGATGACATTGCACTATTCGCACCCTCACATCAACACATCCAAGATAAAACAGACAGACTATATAAACAAGGCCAACAGGTGGGACTAAACATTAATCTCAAGAGGACAAACCAGCCTTCTCCAACCCAAACAACATCTGGACATCCTTCTAGTACAGTACAAACACTAAATTAAAAATATATGAAAGCTGCGTAATTTCTGTACTTATGTTTGGTGCAGAATGCTGGAGAGCAACAGAAAAATAAATGTCCAAATTGTCCTCTTTCCACACAACCTGCCTAAGGAAAATTCTTCAAATGTTCTGGCCAAACACCATCACCAACCAAGAACTGCTAACTCGGAGCCACCAAGAGGACATGTTCACCATCATAGCGGGTAGACGCTGGGATTGGGTTGGCCACATCGTCAGAAGAGACACTGGCACCATCACCAGAACTGCCATGCTATGGACTCCAGAAGGAAAGCGAAAGCAAGGACGGTCAAGAGCCACCTGGCGGAGAACAGTGGAGAGGCTAAGTATTAACCAGAGCTGGGGCACCACGCGAAGGATGGCTGTAGACCGAGCAAAGTGGAGTCAGTTTGTTGCTGACCTACAAGACGCCACTCGGCGTGAAGGTCGCTGATTGTTTATTAAGTCAGCGACCGAGGAGCAAAGAAAAAAAACGAAGAAGAATATATATATATATATATATATATATATATATATATATATATATATATATATATATATATATATATATATATATATATATATATATATATATATATATATATATATATATATATATATATATATATATATATACACACACTAACAAAAGAAACCTGTCAGGTATAGAACTAAAAATTTTTCGAGATGATTGCATAAAAGATGGTAAAATACACATGAGCAGGTTACTAGGAAGTACTAGCAGTTAGTGCAATGAGTACAAGCCGTAATAACAACCGATGCGTGCAGCACTTGCAACACGTGCAATAAGCGTTTTTCGAGTACCACGTGCCCCACGTATGTGATGTGTGAGTTTTAACGACTGATTCCTCTGCTTTGGCGATCGCATTTGCCAGAAAACCGCTTTTAGTGTTGATTGTACCTAAATTTCATCATGCCACGATTGTCAGAAGCACAGCGTAACCAAGCATAGGATAACTGGTTGCGGGATCATCCGTTAGTGACGTTGCCCACTGCTTCGGTGTATGGCGAGACACCAATAGGAACTTGCACACAGGATAACACACCACAGGGACAACTCAAGACAGGCCCAGAAGTTGTAGACCAAGAGTATCAACAATGGCTGAGGACGGTTACATACGGACGGGACATCTGTGCAACCACTTCAAACATGCTCAGGCAACAGCATGTACGTTCCCAGGCTTCAGGACTATCAGCAGCTTGACGATCCTCAGACGCCTTCGAGAAGCAAACACACGTGTTTACAGAACAGCACAACGGTCGCGCCTGCGTACGTGACACATCGCAGCAAGATACCAATGGGCCAGGCAGCACCTCAGATGGACTAACAATCTTTGGCGTGCTGTCGTATGGTCTGATGAATCCAGGTTTCTTCTTAAACAACAGGATAGCAGAATCCGGATATATCACAGGAGGGGTGAAAGATATTATTCTAACTGCATTCAGGAGGCAGCCAGTTTCGGCAGAGGAAGCGTTATTGGGGGGGGGGGGGGGGGGGGGGGGGGGGGCTATTACCGCTGAGAACAGAACCAATCTTATCAGAATTGAAGGAACTCTCACTGTCAATCGTTGCATATGTGACGTACTGCAGCCGCACTCTCTGCCATTCCTTCACCAACATGAACTGCGCCTAATTTAGATGCAGGACAATGCCTCGGCTCACAGACCAGTTGCAGCCCTAGACTACCTCAATGCAGCTAATGTTAACATCGTTGACCCTTGGCCAGCTCTGTCCTGTGACTTAAATCCCATTGAACATCTCTGGGACCATGTGGACAGAAGGGTGCCCACCCTCCATTATCAGCCAGTGACCTTGGACCAGTTTTATACCGCGCTTACTGAGGCATGGAACAACATCCCAGAAGACCAGATCAGACGTTTAGAACTCTCCATGAGAAGCCGTTGTAGTACAATTGTGCAAGTCACGTGGTGGTCACATTCGTTACTGAGTTTGTGATTTATGTTTTGGACACCACGATTCTTTAAGGTACGACCACGTGACACTCGATTACTACATTTTTTTGTAACCTAAATTCTGTCAGGACATAAATCCCTTGTCGAACTGCCATGTTTGCTTTATCAATGTCTCGATGCACATTTATTGAGAACAAAATACAAAATGTGACAGGTTTCTTTTGTTAGACAGTATATATATATAAAGGGTGTTTCAAAAGTATCTATGCACACTTTGATAACTCAATTATCATTTGAGATAGAATTATAACATTTTTACATTTAAAGTCACAAATGTTCAATGTGTCGACGACCAGAAACAATGCATTGTTCACAGCAATGAATAATTGACAGACATTCTGTGTAGTTACTAAATGAATAATGAAACACGCAGTTTTAATCTGATGTCTCAGGTCCTTCACTGAGCGCGTTTTGAAATGAGCACAATCTTCTATTAAAAAAACAAAAAACGTCACGAGTAATAATCTAGTGGTATTATTCATTTGTATCCAACATTCCCATAGTCAGTTATGACTGAAGGGGCTATTATTAGGTATGCGGAACGATGGAAACGCCACACACGCTTTGCTTATTTTTCTGATGTTCTTTTCGACGTTTTTTCTCTTTTCTGCTTGCCGTGAGAGCTTTCTTTCGCCCAATCTGAGGTGGTGCCGTAGAGAGCATTGCCACTTGGTACGATCGGCAGCTTCATCCTCCCAGGTTGCTAGGTTTATGTCCAATGCCCTCATGTCTCTCTAAGCTCTGAACCTCAGTGAGCCATCTCTGCTTGTCAGTAGAAGATATCTTTCATGATGCGACCATCTATCTTGCGGCGGACACGGTCTGAGAAATGAGAGTTGTCAGTTTCCCCAAACACGCGGATTGAGGCGGGCAAAGGTTGCTCCAGCTTTGCCAATGCGCATGTTAATTTCTGTGTCCAGAGAAAGATATGTTGACCAAGATAAATCCGAAAAACAAAAACATTCAATACGGCGGCATCGAATTAGGCCAGAAATTTTAATGATGAAGGGACGTAAACTGTTAGGTTTAAATGGAAATAACCAGATTATTAGAAAACTACTGCATACATGTAATTAGCAATCAAAATTATATTTATTTTACAATGCAGGTAAAAACGATTGAGCAAGTAAATTTACGAGTTCTTCACAGAATTAATATTAATATTGTTGTACAATCATAAAGCAATTAATTTTAAAAATTAGATTCTAGTAACACACACACTTTACATGTATGCTTTAGTGTGTGCGCTTACACTGGAATTTTAAGTCATCATTGAGTCTTCTTCTTCTTCTTCTTCATAAACTCTCAGAAGTCAACCTGAATAAGTTCAAAGAAAGCAGTGGTCAGCCTGAGGTTACTACTATCTCCATAGAGGATTACTGAGTCTGACACGAGGCCATCTGGTGCGTATGCACACTGTTTTAATAATCCGAAATACAATGAGGTTGATGTACACGTGAGTAGTTAGCAGCATGGCAAAATAAACATTGTCACAAAATGCAGATATAATAATGTCAAGGATATCAGTAAAACCCATAGATCATATGATGCCCTACAACAGTAAATACAGTACTCTTTGCTGTTTGTAAATGGAGAGGATGGCTATCGCTTTGAAACTCGCCAAACAAATGCAAACTCAAATATATATATATATATCTGCAGTCGACGCTAGATACATACACCAGAGGGGCTTTGAAGACGCTTGACAACCTAAGTAAAACGATTTCAGCACTTTCGGTGCACTCTGTTTTTCATGTGCGCGTTTTATGATGAAGATTTTAGAGGGATACTTCTAACACAGGTTGTCCTGTGTATTAGCAAACCAAACAAATACTGACGGAGATTGTTGGGAAAAAATACTGAACAGAAAAAAGGGTGGGGGAATTTCACAATAAATCATTGTCTACTAAAGAAGAACTCACCATAAAAACATAAATCCGACAACTATCTACAGAAGTGAGAAGGATCAACGAAAAACACGAGTAGAAAAAGGAAGCCATCTGTTAATCAGTACCAATGCCCCAAGTACCAGATGCGTGGAAATATCGGGAAACATGGGAAGCTCAGAGGGTGTTTCACGTGCTTTAAAAATGATACAACAACAAAACTAGAAGAAGACATCGTACGGTTACCGGAACTTAAAGAGGAAAAGCAAAGATGTTCTTAAACGAAATGAACAAGAGAGACGGATTATTACTGACATAAAAAAGCAACACAAATAAACTAAAAACAACCCAAAGAAAAATTAATAATAATCAGCAAAATTGTACAGGGCCTGCCTCCAATCACCATCGACAAAGTCCTAAATCAGCTGGAGCTAAGGCAGACGACACAAACAGCAGACACAAGAGGTAAACACATACCGTAAAATCTCGCGTATAATACGCACAATTTTTACTCATTTTTGCTCGCTAAAACTCGGGTGCGTATTATACGCGAGTACTAAAAAATACGTAATTTTCGATATCGAACGTAACCTACATTGGAAAGTCTGTCAAGTTTTTGTCACAATTTGACAGTGAAAATGGCGCAAAATTGAATGTGCCATGTGTTTTCTTATGTGTCAGACATTGTTGCAAAACGCATTTCGCACTCTTGGTCTTCAATCTGTTTTGATATTAAGCTTGGTTGTGAAGTTTGTCATTTGATTATTTTGAGCCCTAAAAATGAATTCGAGAAAATGTTGTACTGCAGCAGAAAAGCTCTTAGTGGTAAAATATGCAGAATCTAACGGCAATCGGGCAGCAAGTCGACATTTTTCCATTAACGAGTGCAACATTCGATTATGGCGAAAAAACAAAGAGGTGCTGCAAGTGTTGCCTAGTAAGAAAAAGGCGAATCGTGGGTCACCACCAGTTCTGCCAGACCTAGAAAAAAACATTATTGGAGTGGGTAGTGGATAAAAGGCAACAAGGCATCGGTGTTTCATGCATTGAAATCCGACTTAAAGCTCTGGAACTTAAAAAAACCTCGTACAGGCACAACAACATTTAAAGCGTCATATGGCAGTTCGTTTTATGAAGCGACATGGTCTTTCAGTTCGTCGAAGAACTACTATCGCGCAGCATCTTCCATCTTCTTTCAGATTTTTAACAAATGTTTAATAAAATAAAATCTTGAAAAATTATGGTACGTATTATACACGAATTTCCATTTTACCAGAAAATTTTGGGCTAAATCAAGCATGCGTATTATACGCGAGATTTTACGGTAATCAGATCCGAACAAAAACACACATGGATCGACATTTTAGCTAGTATTCCTTTCAAGGACTAGTCTTTACCAGGGCTACCAGCAAATTAACGATAACAGACGTCGAAATAAAAACAACACAACTGCAAAAAAAAAAAAAATCAACAGTTGATTGGATAGCCGACAATACTCGGAATAAGCGCCCGACGTGACGACTCCAGACTAGGGTTTCTGGTTTAGGAATTCCAGGAATTGAATCTTTGGGATTTAAGAAAAATTTTTGTTCCATGGACCGGACCTGGGATATTGTAAAAATTATTTTATTTAAAAAAATCTGGTAATTTACTATCTTTCGTACCTTTTTGCTCCGCAGTGAATATGTATAGTTAGGTGTTGTTTCGTAGAACTTAGGATTAGGGTTAGGATTAGGGTTAGGATTAGGGTTTGTGTTAGGGTTAGTGTTAACCATAATACTAACCCTAATCCTAACCCTAATCATAACCCTAACTGCTACGGAACAACACCTAACTATATATAATGCGGACCAAAAAGGTACGAAAGGTAGGACATTACCAAAAATCGTATAATTAAATAGATTTAAGAAACACATATCTTTTCTCGCTTATTTTCGTTTGAATTGTGTTTGAATGAATGAATCAAGTTAAAACAAGAAACAGTTCGCAGTTAATCGACGCCGTTCAGATTAGTTAGGGTACACATGTTGCGCGTAATATTTTCCAATCTTTCTCCTTTTTGTAATTAAAAAAAAAAAAAAAAAAAAAAATTGAGGGTCGGAGTTGCTAAATAAAAGGTAATGCGTCCACCTCGAATTCTATAGGTACCGGGTTCGACTCCCAGCTGAGGGAATATAATTTATGGAAATTTTTTTTCTTCAAAACCAGTGGTCCTAATGATGTCATACTCCCCCCTGGTCTTCTGGGTAGTGAGATAGGATACCTAGCATTCTTGGATAAGGACGAAAAATAGGAGGTCCCTTGTGCAAGTTGTGCACGTAAAAAATCGCATGGCAGTTGGAAATCGTAAATAGTAGGCCTATCAGGCCGCTGCCCTGGCAAAATTTAAAAGTTAGAAACCTACCCACAACAAAAATATTTATAGAATGAGTAATTCCTATATACACACATTGGAACTCTCGCCGGTGCTACGGAGTTCATGCACTGTGCTGAGATCCTCTTTGTGTAATCAAAGGGAGGAAATCGGAGCACTGATGGAGTTGTCCGTGTTCAATGAAGGTAGTCCTTAGAACTAAATCAAACCAAATCAAGTAATTCCAAAATAAAATTTAAAAAAAAGTAAAAATTTGTAGTTGTGAATAACCATGTAGCAGAAGAAATGTCTGAAGCTCTTCTAACAAGAATCAAAGAACGATGAGAGAAGACAATTATTACTCTACTCATTTACCTCCAAAATCCAGAGAGAATAAAAAGAGAAAACAATTTTCCTTCTGTTCAAAAATTTATCTATGTTCTTTCGCAGAAGAATTTATGAACCCCCCCCCCCCCCCTCCCCTCCCCCCTCTTCCACATACACACACACATACCCCCTCCCCGGGCGGACAACAGGATTGGCAATAACAATAGTTTTTCTTGCATTACAACATGACATCTCTAAAAACTAACAAACGAACAAACAAAAAAGACACCCTGTTTTTACAACAAATTCTTACATTACGCGACTGAAGTCTGGAGACACTGGTTCGAACCCGAAATACCCTGGACAGAAAATGAATAAGACCAACAGAGAAGTACTGCACATTATTAGTGTGCTGTTGGCGTTCCTGAGCAATAGAAATACATTCAATAAGGAAGTGAAATTTTTTCGGTTTCATATAAAAAGACATAATAGTTTGGAATCAAACAGTGTGGATGAACAAGGGAAAGGGGTCGTCAGACGACGGTGGAACCAGGACATTTTTGTCTTTGGCTGATGCAGGTTGATTGTAAATCTATTTTCGGAGCAGTAATATAACGTAATGGAATACGTCACAATACAATTTTTCAACACGGTTGCAATCTTCAGCTGTGACCAACGTACACACGGCGAGAATCATGTTATTTTAGATTCAATTTAAAAGTTCTTTGATGACAACATTTCGTGTGAAAGTGCGTGGATTGTTTTCAAAGAATGTTCCCTGATAATAAGTGGTTTTACAAAAACTTTCAAGTTTTCATGATTTGTACATCGGGTGAGGGCTCATGCACACCTATTTTTACGCACTTTTTCTTTGTCGAGCGCTACTAATTTCGTGAAAGAATATAAAAAAAAACTAAAAAAAAACCGAAGTATTTGTTTTATATAAACCGTGCACACCGTGCGTTGCGCACTTTTTTTTCTGGCGCGAGTTACTATTTTGAGTGTGACCGACCGACGTAACAGACATCGGTAATTATGTTAGTTGGGATGGGATATGGGACAACAAAGAGCGGAGACACCTGGCTGTTTTCATTGTCTCAAGTTCTCGTCTTTTGTGTATTTTGTTCACCGTCAATTTCTTTTACCCAGGGGATTACCAGTGGAGGGACTGCCTCATAATGCTGTCAACTGTTTTCGTTCTGGGTGTCCTATCTATAGAACGCCAGAGTTTTTATTCCATTGAAGAACAGAGATTACACTTGGACATAAATATGTGCTTTAGAAGAATCTTGTATTGTGGATGTCAGGAAGGGGTTAAGAAATTTCATGCTTGAATCGGGGCGCAATATAAAGTAGTAGAGAATACGTCCGCTCCGCCTTATCGGTCATTTGGACATAAAACCTGCGACCTTTGCCGGTATAAAGTAAGCCGAAAATCGGAGAAGCGCCTCTGACGGTGATGAATAGGCGCGAAATGTTAATAAAAAAAATGATGCGCGAGCCAAAGGAAAAGAAACAATAAATACACGAAATAATTGGACAGCAAAGACAGTGCAGGGCGATTTGGATAGATCTGATTGAAGATTTATCGTTTACATTGAGCTCATAAGCAAAGAAGAAGAAAAAAATGATAAGAAATGAATAGTCTGTAGGAAAGAAGCAACCAATAACTCACCAGACAACAGATAAGAAATAGGAAAAGGAAGAGATTAGAACTGATGAAGGACAACCTTTATTTGTAGTCAGGGAAGAAAACTTGCATTTAACATTTTTTACTATTTTTTTGCCCTGACAAGCATGCCCATTAATGTCTTATAAATTATCTAATTATTATTACGTTATCAATACATGTTATAACTGCAGTATGTATCTGTATTAAGTTTGACAGTGACGAACTAAAATAACCACTGAAGCTGGTAATAAACATGGTGTATAATTTTAATATACTGCAAGTCACTTGAAGTGGCGCGCAAATTGGCCTGTAAATACGGTTTCCACTTGAAGTGGCGCGTCATTGCTAGTCTCAATAACTGAAGTTCACAAAATAGTTACCGAACTTTTTCGGGTAAAAGATTTCTAATGTCTTTTCCGGTAATTCTCGTGTTTACAGGAGTTCGAATATTCCTTTTATCTGTGACGAGATGTTAGTTTTTAACGAAATTTAAAA
>JAMPIV010002276.1:0-147500 GCA_024509875.1 Oreohelix idahoensis | reverse complement strand
GATACACGAGCAGGGACAAGCTCTCAAAATAGAAACTAGAGCTAAATTTAGAATCGTCAAGGAGCTCTGAGAAGCTTATCTCGAGAGAAGATTTGTTTTCTGCATCTTTTTTTTCTTTTTTTGTGCGTGGCGTGGAAGTGGTAGAAAGAAAATGAGGCTCTAATGGTGTCTTTTCTATGCGTCATCGGGTAAAATGTGTGTCATGAGGGTAATGTGATCAATGGCCGACCGTTACAATTTGCTGTTCTGCCTCGTCTTCTCGATGAACAATCGTTCAACCACGGCCTTCGTCGTTCAGTTCTATTTAAATGTATTTTTGTATTCTGTGTGTGTGTGTGAGTGTGTTGTTTTAGTCTCACAACTGTAAGTGTATATAGACAATATTGGTAACATTGTGGATGCAAACGTCTCCCTATTTTTTTTACCGCGCTAATTAATTACCTACATGGTATGTTTTTTTTTTTTTTACATTAGTATTTCTTTAATTCGTCAGTCAACAACCCTTTAGATACCCAAGGAGCATAGACCTTCAACAGACATCAAGAAACAAGAGACAAATTTGTTAGTGCTTATAAATGTATATAGTGTTCATAAGATTCTTGTCTTAGGCGGCTCCCAAACTGAAGGAAGTGCCTGATAGGTTTCGTGCGAAAAGAAGGAAAGGGGGGAAGAGGGGGGGGGGGGGGGGGGGGGGGGGGGGGGGGGGGAGAAGGCGTGAGGTTAGAAAGAAGATAGATTAAGACAAGGAGATATCGGGATCTACTTTATAAACACCGAACTTTCTAAAGTTCTGCTTTGATAAAACTATATCTGTTTTCAGCTGTGCTTTGGAGTCGGTGTGGTGGAGTCGGTCGTTTTTTAGTGATGTCGGAGTCGGTAAATAATGTCCCGGTTCAAACTCCGAATTTTGCGAGACTTTAGCCCAGGCAGATCCTTGTTAAGAACCAATTCAATATAAAATATTTTTTTTTTAAATTATCATATTTTAAAATATTTTTTTTGGCGTTTTGTTTTGTATTATTGTATGAATGAATGAATAATTAAAAATGTAATCTACAAAATCATGTATTCACTATGGTAAATATATGATCATATAATATATATATATATTATATATTATATCATGCGCCGCATAACGTCCGTTCGGACAACGTCCGACCGCATATACGGTCGTGGTCCCATAAGGTTAAAATAGAGTTCAGAAATCCCGATCGGAGAACAGGACGAAGCGGATGTAACCAAACGTAGCGAAAGCAACAGCTTCCCGCACGCAACACGTGTATCTCAGGTCTCTTGTATACAGTACAAAGCCATTGCGATGCCAGGCGTATAATGGTACAGTACATATATAACCTATAGTACAGTATATTTGTCTTGCTAGTCATAATAAACGCATATGTTACTGGCTTATGTATGTACTATACTGTACTTACTATCGTTATTTTAATGTGAACTTTTGAAAATACATTAGTAATTTAGTGTAAGTTCAGTATCTTGTACAGTACATAACTGTACCAGCAACAGCCTCCAGACTCACCCAACTCTACGTTAGCCCTGCAAGCTCCAATTGTGGTAAGTACAGATTACATATTAGCCTATGTGCAGTATACAATATTTTACATTATATTTTTACTTAACCCATATACTGTACAATATTACCTTGCCAGATACAGTACATTAGCTGAAATACAGTACTGTATGTGTACAGTATCTTGTCTATTTAGTCAATACAGGTACACAACAGTATCCCATATAACTTTGCTAAGTATAAAGTATGGTGTTCGCACAACGTCCAAATCGCATAACGTCCTATTTCACAGAAAAATCGTGGACGTTAAAAAAAAAAAAAAATGACTGTATATATATATATATATATATATATATTATATATATATATTATATATATATATATATATATATATATATATATATATATATATATATATATTCACGCACATACCATACTTATAATATAACTCTCTATAAGTGCATAATTTTTTGTCATATGATTTGTAGAAAAACTGTAGTCGGAGGCAGGAGTCGGACATGTAAAATTTTAGGAGTCGGAGAGTTTTTGGGGCCGACTTCACAACCCTGGTTTTCAGGTTGCTGAGTATTTGGCATAAATACAGCCGATATGTAACGTTTTTCCTTGCCGAGCGATCTACTTCTTGCAGTTTGATCGACAGATCTATGGACAATTCAAACTAAATTCTATTTTACCGAATGTTAACATTACTTTACAGAACAAATCTGTGGACAATTCTAACGAAACTCAATTTTACCGAATGTTAACATTACTTTACAGAACATTTCTGTGGACAATTCAAACTAAATTATATTTTACCGAATGTTAACATTACTTTACAGAACATATCTGTGGACAATTCAAACTGAATTCAGTTTTACCAAATGTTAACGTCACTTTAGAGAACAGATCCGTGGACAATTCAAGCTAAATTATATTTTACCGAATGTTAATATTACTTTAAAGAAGACATCTCGTTTCCTGTATTATGAAATTCACGAACAAAGTGCATTTTAATAAGCGAGCTTGTGGGGTTTTTCACTGGGAACACAGGGAACGTACGTTTCATAATGGGGATCCCGCATTTAAACGCCGGCGGAGAGGACGGGTCCTAAATCTCCCTTTTTTACAAACTCTTCCTTCCCACACCCCTCCGTCACCCTGAGATCTTCAAAAGTATCCCATGTGATTTAGCGGTATTCGCAATCGACCGGTTGCATATATTCGATTAGCGCATAAAAGGTGAAATTTAATATTACATGTAAGCAGTTCGAAAGACTTCACTTTTTATCCTGTTTCAAAACTACGTTTAACACTTTGGAAATCATGTTACAATATCTACGGCTAGGATTTAGTCAACTGTGAAAAACAGATGAGAAGAAGGCGCTGGCCTTTAATTTTTTTTTTTTTTTTTCCTTAACCAGCGGCACTTGGGCTTTCAGCCCTTCGGCCCAATGACATGTCATTACGAGGCTGGGGAACCTGAGGACTTTCCTTCCAACCCGGTCAGGAGCTTCGCTCCTTCCCATCCACAGAGGGTTTATCACAGGAGCCGTTCAGGTTATTCAGTCAAATTTCCGGCCGTAAACATTTCTTCAAACGCTGACGACCGGGTTTGAACTATGAACACCATGTCGCCAGTACAACGCAGAAGCCATTACACCAGCGCCGCTCCCGTGGCCTTTAATACGACACACATTAAGGGAGTATGTTGAAAGAATAACAAGGCAGGGCGTGTTCTGGAATATCCAGGGTAAGAATGGTAGAGGAAGCCCGGGAGAAACACCTGCAGAAGAGAAGTGGAGGCAGAGAAAAACAGAGACCAGGAAGGCAAAGACAGATCTTGACCGGGTGACAGTGGACAGGAAGACTAGACATAAATATATTAAAGACATATGTTACGTTGGGACATAAATAATAATAATATTAATAATGTGGATGATGATGATGATGATGAAGAAGAAAAACGAACGCTAAGTCACACATTTCCATATTACGGTCTTAAGTCACTTACCTACGTTAAAAGAAGCTTTCCTCAAATGTAATAGTGGTAACAATAAAAACACGGAATGCTCATTAATGTCAACGCGGTTTGAGTTGCTAATGTTCTTCTATCAAAGGGGCCCCCAAACCTGAAGCACACGTGCCCCTATAGGGTACGGGAAGCTTGTCAAGGGGCCCTGTGAATATTTGTTAAATAATTTTACTATCCTCTTGAAATATTCCAAAAGTAGTAGTGTGAGGGGAAAAAAGTGATAGCGACGAGTCCTGTTCTCAGTCGTCCCATAGCAAATGCTGCTGTAGGGAAGTAAAGTGTTAGAGATTTCCCTATGCTAGGTCCAGATCTAGAGGTGGGGTGACTAATTCCCTTCCTCGCTGCTTTTCCTTACCTAACTCAGTCAAATATAACACGAAACATCAAACCTGAGGCTGAATATGGGAATCTGGAATCGCTTTCAAAAACTGTACCAAGATTAAAACTGTTGATTGGCAAGAAATAGTCATGGATGGCTCTGAAACACGGAGAATAACACACAAAAACCCAAGAAGTTGTGAACTTTCTTAAATTGGTGCTTGCATACAATAGAAGGATTGAAATGGTAGCACGAAAGTCACCAGTGTGGAACTGATGACAAGAACCGGACATGTGCCAGTATTTAAAGGGATAAGAAGAAGACGCGGTCAATGGATAAGACACTCTGAGAAAACATGTTGATAGCATTACAAGGTAGTACTTATTCTGGAATCTCAAGGGAAAGAGAATTAGTGGCAGACCAAAGAGGACACGGATGTGGTGAAGTGGGAAGTTATAAATACTTATAGGGAACTTAGTGTACTGACTGAGATCAGCTGTGAAGGTATCTATATCTATTAAGAGTAGTGTATTATAGATAACCTTACTTGCTACCACATATCTATATATCTCAGTCAGAATTATTCTGGAATAGTGTGATGCTACGTTATGTGTCTAGGGTATGAGTATGGTGAAGTGTAAGTCACAACAACAGACAGATAAACAATTTAATTTAATCCACTACTCTTGACAACACTGTGACACTCACATACATATAACACTCTACAAAGATATCTTAAAAGAGTCACTGATGAACTTTCAAATAACAATATGTATTCATTACTGGCATGAATGAATATGTGTCCTGATTCAACTACAAGGGAACCAGGAATCACAATCAATTTAAATTACAAGTTATGTACAGAATGTATTTAATATGAATATTGTAGTGACATATATTAGTACAAATGTTCTATGTGTGTCAGTTGTGTAGTAGTAAAATGAGGTAATACTGGTTTTGTTTTGTTCAAGCTCTGTTGGTATTGGTCATCATGACTTCAATAGTTTGTCTTTAGGGACTATTATTGGAGATGTTCACAGTTCCTGATTTTAAGACAAGTAAATTCCCCTCTGAATGGTATTTTTTATAAAGTTATTTCAAGATGAGGGGACATAATGTTGAGCTCAGCTGGCCAACTCTGCTTATCTTGAGTGATGGCGGTAGGAGAGGACTCCTCTGCTCGAATTCTCTTCTGGGCTCTGGAGACACCTCACTGATAGCTAAAAGGACCAAGGAGTATGCTGTCCGACACTGGATTCAGCAAATCTCTGACCAGATGCTGCTCAGTACCATCAAGACCACTGTCCCACAATTCATACGAATAAACACAGATACGTTGATTAGCAATGAATTCTGGCACAAACTGGCACAAATTTCCTTCTGCTTATCTTCCAGGCTTTTAATTTAGCCAAATATATGCTGGCTTCAACGCACTGATGCTTTATCAAGCTATTTTAAACAAGTGGTCTCGAACTAACGCTCCCAAGTGTGTATATCAGCGAGACTGGCCAATGAGCCACGTTTCGACAAGTGTTTGAAAAAAATGTTATCTTTCCCCGTCTCCCCTAACAACCAAGATAGTATTTATAGCCCGACCAATCGTGGTTAGGCTTTCATTTGTTGCGCTCCAATCAATTTGAAGTTTACATGGTAGGCTATTTCTGTAACGTAAATTTTTTTCAAACACGTTAAAAAAAAATCTTATGAGCAGAAATGATTTTATGCTGTCAGGCACCCCCAATATTTTATTTTGGGTATAATTTATTAATTCCTGGACTATTTGCGTAACGTTTTACATATTATTTGTCAGCAAGCCCTAAGGAACCCAAAAATACTAATTTAAAGGAGCTACGTGGCTGCGTTCAAAATATGCAATTTCTTCTACCTCCTGTTTCGAAGATGTGCTGTCTGGGTACTGTTATGTGTTCAAACGTAAACCCCATCTATTGTTATCTTTTCTAATAAGAGTCTGTTATGATTTATAAACCTAACTCTGGGAAAGGGTAGTGTATTTTATCACTGTCCGTCTGAAAAAGTTAGTGCTTGTAGACTTACACGCGTGATGCCAGCATTTGTATATCGCGCGTCGCGTGTTGCATGCGTTCCTGATTTTCAGCCCTCCCCTCTCGCTATCCTTTTGTCCATCTGTTCGTTCGTTTTGGTAACGCAGTATAATTAATGTTAGGATTAATTTAGGTCATTACGCAGGGCCATTCAATGTTTTTTCCAAGAAATACAGCACACGTTTCATTGAAGAAGGCGGGTAATAATACAGTAAGCTTTTATATCAACGTGAAAGCGTTACAATTTGCAGATGAAGCAGAAAACAAGGGGGATTTCGAGTACATTCTTTGTGACAGCACTGTTATTTTACCATTGCTCTTCTCTTTATTAATTTTATTTGTTAGGCTTCATATTTACCTAATAATTTATTTATGTGGATTAGAATATTTCATGACACCTCCCCTCTTAAAACAGACATTATATGTCAGTCCTTTATTCTATATACACATAGAGAAATTTATTATTATTTCTGGGGTTTACGGTGATTCTCATCACACGGATGGCGGCTTAAAAAATCCGCTCCCAGATTGGTTTTTCCAGATATATATTCAATGCTAAAATTATATGGAGCCAGAAGCAAAGACCATCGGAGTAACCTAGAGTTCTCATGCTTAGCCTGTGCTAAAAAACGATAAAGGTTTGTGGTCAGTTTGCAACTTAAATGCCTTCCCATATAGATAAATATTGAATTTCTTTATTGCCCATATTACTGCAAGACATTCTTTTTCGCTAGTTGAGTAGTTGATTTCAGCTTTATTCAACTTTCTGCTAGCATATGCCACTGGGCTTAATTCCCCATCCAATGCATCTGATTTCTGTAGTAAAGTTGCACCTAGCCCAATATTACTTGCATCCGTCCTTACTATGAATTCTTGACTTAAGTCAGGTAATTTCAAAATGGGTTTACTTGTGAGCTTTTCCTTCAATTCTTGGTAAGTCATTTCACATTGTGGTGTCCATGTAATGCGATCGGGAAGTCCTTTACGTGTCAATTCAGTTAACGGTGCACATATGGAATTAAAGTTCTTGATATACTTCTGGTAGAAACCACATAATGAGACAAAGGATCTCACGTCCTTCTTGGTTTGTGGTCTCGGGGCTTTCTGTAGTTTCTCTAAATTCTTTGGGTCAGGGGTCATGTTTCCCTGATAAACTGTGTGTCCCAAAAATTCCAATTCTTTACATCCAACGCAACATTTGGTTGGTCAGGCTGTTAAATTTGCCTCCCTAAGTCGATCAAACAGCATGTTCAGAGAGTCAATGTGTTCCTCAAATGTTTCTGTTGCTATAAGGATATCATCCATAAAATTTGTTATACAGGGATTATTCAGAGGATCCAATAATTTTCTCATCATTCTAGAGAAGACACTAGGCGCATTCTTCAATCCAAATGGCAATCTATTAAACTCATAGTGTCCTTCTGAGGTACTAAAAGCTAGGTATGGTCTAACCTCAGGCTTTACTGGAATCTGATAGTATCCTTTACTCAGATCCACTTTTGAGAAAGATTTAGCTTTATTTAGTCTGGCAAACAGCTGATTTGTATCCGGCAATGGATCCACCTGTCCTTCTGTAATAGCATTCAGTCTCCTGTAATCTATACAGAGTCTATGTTCTCCAGAGGGCTTCCTTAAGAGTACCACCCCGGAACTATACGAAGACTCACTGTGCGAAATAATTCCTTCCTTCAATAGATAGTCTATCTCTTCCTTCAAAGCTTTTTCCTTAGCAAACGGAATCGAATATGGTTTCATACAGACAGGTGTGGAGTCTATGAGTTTCATATCATATTCCAATAGGTTTGTATGCCCTGGTCGGTCTGTTAACACCTCTGCATGATTATTTAGAACCTGTTGCACTCTCTCTTTCTGAGTTTTCGTTAAATGTGTACTGATTTTCACCTGTGCTGCTGTCTCACAGGGGTGTAATGGATATTCAAATGATGAAAGTGGTTCCTTTTTCATCTCCATGGCGATGGACAAGGTCAACAAGTGTGTCTCTTCCTGATGTTCTCTTTCCAAATATTTCTTCAGGAGATTCACATGATAGATTTTTTCTTTCCCCTTCTTATCTATCTTATAATTTGTTCTAGACACCTTCTCTAGAACTGTATATGGACCCTGCCATCCAATTTGTAACTTATTCTGACTCCCGGGCAAAAGAAGCAGTACCTTCTCTCCCACAGCCAAATTTCTGTCTTTCGCCTTCCTGTTATAATAGGCAGCATGTTTCTTCCTGGCTTGTTTCAAATTTTCATTGGCAAGTTTCCAGCCAGTTTTTAACCGAGTGGTCAGCTCATTCACATATTGGTATGAAGATGTAATGTTTTCCTCTGCCTTTTCATCAGTCCACGTTCTTAACAAAGCTACATATGGACCTTTAATTGTGTGGACCTATTTGTCCATGCACCGGTATGGTCTCTTCCACTTGAAGCTTTATAGTGATGATTTTTCCTCCCAGAATTATCATTCACAAAACGACCGCTACCAATTTTTCTTTTCCTGGGGTTTCCTCCCCACTTAAAATTCTTGATGAGAGATTTCCTCTCTACATCTTCTTCCTCCAGTTTGTTTAAGTCCGATTGAGGGATTTTCGGCTTATCCTGGGGTAAGACATCTTTTTGCACTCTCCGCATAGTGGCCATAGTAAAACAGTTAAGTGAAGCTTGTCCGTGAAAAGGGGCTTCCCATTCCATTTGGTCCACTTTATCAAATCTATTTTTCCTTTTATTATCAGGCCTAATTTTGCTCCGGGGCGTGTCCAGGTCCTGATCCATGTTCCCACTTGTGGGTGTTCCCTCATGTGCTATGCTACACCTTTCTACAAAATTTCAATGTCCCATCTTGCTTTGGGCCAATAATAATTGTGAGCCACCTTTTGAATGATGGTACCTATCTTCTCATGGTCCCCATCTGGTTTCACATGTAGGCTCCTTATTAATTCTGTCCTGTATCTTTTTGGAAGAACCAGCTGTCCGTGACCATTGGATCTAGTTCCAGTCTTCCTATACATCAACTTGTTTTTCATGTAAAAATCTCCCTTGCCTGGAGTTGTATGACAAGTTGACAATTTTCTGAAACAAGGCTTGAGTGTTTTATCCCCCAGCCTGTGCCTTCCTCATCTCTTCTGGAGTGGTATCCAACATAATATCCTCCTCCTGTCTTGAGGTCGACCTGACCTGAAGGGTTGCCATATACACAGGTTTCCTTCTGCAACGGTCAGTGTCATGATTGTCCATCTGACAATTCTCACACCACCTTTTTCCTTGGTTGAAAGATTTTCTTTCATCATATTTCCTTTCATCGAATTGTGGGAATTTATTTTTATTGTCATACCGTGGCCTATCAAATTGGTGCTTACCTTTATTTTGATCCTTAGGATCAAATTTATTAAAGTTCTGTGGTGCCCTAAAGTTATCCACCTGTTTCTTTTTATTACCTGTTACCTCTGCTTGAGCTGCTTGATACCTTTCAGCAACATTTAGCAACTCACCCAGCCTCTCTGCACCTTGTTCCATGAGAAACTTTCTCAGGTCTGGAGCCATGGACTCTCTTAGTTTCTCTATAAGGACCATTTCCTTAAGATCTTGGGTTTTCCCCAGAGAAGTCCATTTCTCCAAGTATGTCTCGATTCGTGCAGAGAACTGGTGATAGGTTTCACCTGACAGTAGTTTAGCATTCCTAAATTTTTTCCTGTAAAACTCTGCATTCTTTTCATACCTTAACAAAAGAGCCTGCTTTAGCATGTCATAATTTTCCTGATCACCTCTGCTCATTTTTGCAAAAACTTCATAAGCTGCCCCACGAAGTCCCTGAGATAACTTTAAGCTCCACCTTTCTCTCTCTAACCCATACGTGGTAGCTAATAGTTCGTACCTATTTATATAGCTCTCAATATCATCGTCTTTCTCAACAAAATGATCTAAATGAAAATTCATAGCTGAGATTGAGGCTCCTTGAGTAACCGTAGCATCAGAGGCAAAGGGACTGGCACCATTTTCAGGAGCATGGCCTTGAAACTCAAACTCCCTTAGTCGTAACTCATGTTCCCTTTGTAATCTTTTATCTTCTGCTTCCCTTTCTGCAGCTAATTTCCTCTCTTCCCTTTCTGCAGCTTGTCTTCTTTCCTCGTCTTCTCTTTCTGCAGCTAATCTTTTGTCTTCTCTTTCTGCCTCCAATTTCTTAGCCTCAGCCTCAATCTGCAACCTCTTAGTCTCAGCCTCAGCTTGCAACCTCTTAGTCTCAGCCTCAGCTTCAAATTGTAACTTCTTAATTTCCCTTTCAGCCTCTAACCTTCTTTCGGCTTCTTTTTCTAATCTTCTTTCTTCGCGTTCAATAAATTTGTCACATTCCGTTGTGACATAGGCAACCATAACTTGCCCATCTAATCCTAACTCTTTTGCAGTCTGAACCGCAGCAGATCGAAATTTGGCCAGGTCCGCCATTGTCTATTATGTAAATTTATACAATGTCTAACCAAAAATTCAATCTCTAATGGACAACACAGGCACCGTGAGCTCAACCTTATTTAATTCCACCCAAGGATACCTTTTAATTCTTATATTCCCTGAAGTGAATTACCCCCCAATATTTTTAATAGTGAAAGATTCAAAATCCCAAGAGCGAGACCCCAATATATGTGGTGAAGTGGGAAGTTATAAATACTTATAGGGAACTTAGTGTACTGACTGAGATCAGCTGTGAAGGTATCTATATCTATTAAGAGTAGTGTATTATAGATAACCTTACTTGCTACCACATATCTATATATCTCAGTCAGAATTATTCTGGAATAGTGTGATGCTACGTTATGTGTCTAGGGTATGAGTATGGTGAAGTGTAAGTCACAACAACAGACAGATAAACAATTTAATTTAATCCACTACTCTTGACAACACTGTGACACTCACATACATATAACACTCTACAAAGATATCTTAAAAGAGTCACTGATGAACTTTCAAATAACAATATGTATTCATTACTGGCATGAATGAATATGTGTCCTGATTCAACTACAAGGGAACCAGGAATCACAATCAATTTAAATTACAAGTTATGTACAGAATGTATTTAATATGAATATTGTAGTGACATATATTAGTACAAATGTTCTATGTGTGTCAGTTGTGTAGTAGTAAAATGAGGTAATACTGGTTTTGTTTTGTTCAAGCTCTGTTGGTATTGGTCATCATGACTTCAATAGTTTGTCTTTAGGGACTATTATTGGAGATGTTCACAGTTCCTGATTTTAAGACAAGTAAATTCCCCTCTGAATGGTATTTTTATAAAGTTATTTCAAGATGAGGGGACATAATGTTGAGCTCAGCTGGCCAACTCTGCTTATCTTGAGTGATGGCGGTAGGAGAGGACTCCTCTGCTCGAATTCTCTTCTGGGCTCTGGAGACACCTCACTGATAGCTAAAAGGACCAAGGAGTATGCTGTCCGACACTGGATTCAGCAAATCTCTGACCAGATACTGCTCAGTACCATCAAGACCACTGTCCCACAATTCATACGAATAAATACAGATACGTTGATTAGCAATGAATTCTGGCACAAACTGGCACAAATTTCCTTCTGCTTATCTTCCAGGCTTTTAATTTAGCCAAATATATGCTGGCTTCAACGCACTGATGCTTTATCAAGCTATTTTAAACAAGTGGTCTCGAACTAACGCTCCCAAGTGTGTATATCAGCGAGACTGGCCAATGAGCCACGTTTCGACAAGTGTTTGAAAAAATGTTATCTTTTCCCGTCTCCCCTAACAACCAAGATAGTATTTATAGCCCGACCAATCGTGGTTAGGCTTTCATTTGTTGCGCTCCAATCAATTTGAAGTTTACATGGTAGGCTATTTCTGTAACGTAAATTTTTTCCAAACACGTTAAAAAAAATCTTATGAGCAGAAATGATTTTATGCTGTCAGGCACCCCCAATATTTTATTTTGGGTATAATTTATTAATTCCTGGACTATTTGCGTAACGTTTTACATATTATTTGTCAGCAAGCCCTAAGGAACCCAAAAATACTAATTTAAAGGAGCTACGTGGCTGCGTTCAAAATATGCAATTTCTTCTACCTCCTGTTTCGAAGATGTGCTGTCTGGGTACTGTTATGTGTTCAAACGTAAACCCATCTATTGTTATCTTTTCTAATAAGAGTCTGTTATGATTTATAAACCTAACTCTGGGAAAGGGTAGTGTATTTTATCACTGTCCGTCTGAAAAAGTTAGTGCTTGTAGACTTACACGCGTGATGCCAGCATTTGTATATCGCGCGTCGCGTGTTGCATGCGTTCCTGATTTTCAGCCCTCCCCTCTCGCTATCCTTTTGTCCATCTGTTCGTTCGTTTTGGTAACGCAGTATAATTAATGTTAGGATTAATTTAGGTCATTACGCAGGGCCATTCAATGTTTTTTCCAAGAAATACAGCACACGTTTCATTGAAGAAGGCGGGTAATAATACAGTAAGCTTTTATATCAACGTGAAAGCGTTACAATTTGCAGATGAAGCAGAAAACAAGGGGGATTTCGAGTACATTCTTTGTGACAGCACTGTTATTTTACCATTGCTCTTCTCTTTATTAATTTTATTTGTTAGGCTTCATATTTACCTAATAATTTATTTATGTGGATTAGAATATTTCATGACAACGGAGAAGAAAGCTGAAGACAGAAATGAAAATTATGTCGAAGACATAAACAAACCCTCGATCTGATGGCACTCAACAGGATGGCTCGGCATGTGTTTGTTGACCACCTATGCTCTCGGGGCGGTAAAGGGTAGTAATTAATTGATTGAAATTTCGTTTCTTGACAGAGCCGAGAGGATGCTGTTACTTAAAGTTTTGACGTTTGACTTGACTTTTTGTCCGTCATTTCTTGACAAAGCATGAGCAGCGATTCCTCACTATTTGTCCAACTAACTTTCTTTGTTCGTAACCTCACTTGATGATATAGTTGATCTTTTCATTTAAATTTTTAGAAACCTTATATTGCCTATCACCAAATCAGGAGAAAAGAACAAGTGAAAGTCTTCAGAACAGCTGATGACACAACAGACTGATACATCATCTGGTTAGTAAGCCAGAAATAGGAACAACTGATGAATGTAATTGTGGCACTCATTAATTGACTGCTCCTCACCCTGTTGCAGAAGCGTCACATATATTGGGAAATGTGAATGAGTAAATATCCATTAACGGTATTAGCCAATACTAGCTCTATGGTAGAGGTTTTCAACTTTTTTTCAGCCCCCATTTTAGTAAACTTTCCCGTACGCACTTGCCTTTTAATAAATCTTCCTGTACCGCCCATTCAGTATGACGGGAAATAAATTCTAGCGTTTATCATGCACATGCACACTTAAAAATAAGTACACAGATTGATTTTTTTTTTCATAAAGCATCCTTTATTCGATGCATAATAACTTTTTAAATATTATAAAGTAGTTGAATGTTCACCAGTGAGACCCTAGACCTGACGTAACACGGAGAGATATGGTCCGCAACCAGACGATTTGGCAAGGCTTCAAACCCCAGCAACTGCAGACTCAAGTAAAACAGTCCCAACTACGATGGTTTGGCGATGTCTGCAGAATGGAAGAACATCGGCTACCACGACAAGTATGGGAAACTAAGAGCCAGGGATTCAGACCTCCATTACGACTCAGAGTCCGCTGGGAGGATAACATTAGGCAATCTCTGAAGGACCGAGGACTAGATTGGAACCAGGGCAGAAGGAAAGCCGATAGGATAGAATGGCGCTCCCTCCTACAAACCTCTACACCTCGCGGTAGAAGAGGGATGACTAAGTAGTAGTTGTTGTCACAGGGTTACCGGTAATCCGAAGATTACCTGAGGAAGGGTAATACTGGCTGCTCAAAAGACAATAGTGGCTCAGAGATATTTTGCAACCAGGTTGTAAAGGTTGAGTGAGGCGAATTTGGAAGTCGGGATGAAGTTCCCAGAAAGCGGCTCCCAAGGATTCAGTTCACCGAGACATTATTACACTCGGTACTTCCTTGGAAGTACAGGTATACGCCAGTCTGTCGACTCCGTTTCATTGTTAATTGTTGGATTGTTATTGTTACTGAGCCGCACTGTCTCTGTGTTCGTTCGAACCCGTTGTCCCCTAGAAAACTTTCTCATGACTTGTGAAGCTTGTCGGCGACTATTAGATAATAGATCTAGAGAATCCAAATGAAAACTCATTCGCTCCT
Organism: Oreohelix idahoensis; assembly: GCA_024509875.1. Classification (NCBI taxonomy): domain Eukaryota; kingdom Metazoa; phylum Mollusca; class Gastropoda; order Stylommatophora; family Oreohelicidae; genus Oreohelix; species Oreohelix idahoensis. The sequence continues at coordinate 133,329 of JAMPIV010002276.1, read as the reverse complement.
CATGACAGTAGTAGAAACCGTTGACTCTGATTTTGTCAGCCAACAGTTTTATTCTTGGCACAGTGTCTGAAAGAGATATCCGCGTATCATGTTCATACGTCTTAGCCACTTCGACCCCCCTTAAAAAAAATTATTGTGCTTCCCAAATGTAGACAGTAATATATTATTTTTCAAAATAAATAAATAAAATTATATGGAATCAGTTGTACAAATGGAAGATACACTAGAAACTTAGGACGATTCGAGATTCATCCTTCGACAGCTACAATTACAAACAAGAGAATGAGACACGAAATATAGACAGGTCAAGAGAAAAAGTCAATGGACCTGATAAGGCATAGTGAAAAAACATACGAATAAATAATGTAAAGCAGTGTACAAAATACAGTTATGATGAAACGAAAACATGGTAGCAACAATAGCTGTAATACAGTGTAAGTAAATAAGTAAGGGGGCTGTTGTAAAACTGGTAAAGGACTTAATATATATATATATATATATATATATATATATATATATATATATATATATATATATATTATATATATATATATATATATATATATATATATATATATATATATATATATATATATATATATATATATATATATATATATAAGATAATCGTATAGACTTAGTTTTACATATGGAGGACACATTATAAATTATAGATCAGGCAAGAATGAAAGCGAATAGCAAAGTCCGGCCAGACACTGCAAACACATACTTTCTGAGGGCAGGAAAGTCAGCACACCCCAAACCGAGTAAACCTGGTAGCAGTTTACCATCTCTTCTTGACTGTGCAAACGACTGGGAGATGGCGGTAGACCTACCTGGACGGGGGGCATATCCAGAGAGTATCAGAAAATCGCGGAGACGGCCGGATATAGTGCTTCATTCTTCAGCAACGCTTCAGGTCATACTGATTGAACTGACCGTGCCATTTGAATCCAGATTAGACGAGCAACATTCATTCAAAGCGGCCAAGTATAGCGATCTGGCAGCGGATCTGAGACACGATGGGTTCAATGCAAGGGTCATGGCGGTTGAAGTGCGCGCAAGAGGGCTTGTGGCTGCATCAGTGTATGAATTATTGAAACTGTTGGGGCTGAGGGGACAGTCTAGAACAAGGGCACTGAAGAGGCTTAGTGAAACTGCCGAAAAGGCATCAGGCTGGCTGTGGAACAACCGCAATGGGCAATGGAAATCGTGACAATAAACGCTGCGGTACAGAAAACACCAAATTTTTCTAAGTCCACAACGCTGAGTTTTTTTGGTGTACTAGTGAAAGGGCTGCGACTCTGGGGCAACAGGCGATGTATACTACTTGTATAAGGGGTGTCAGGAACAGAATTTCGGTGGCTTGCGGTGCGCAGGGGCTAAGGCTCGTCGGATGCGCGCTAGTGTCTCAGTGTGTGTCCTTAGTTGTGAAGGGCGACGGAACGAACGGAATAATTTGTCTTCTCTTTGTTACTTTCACAATTGCCTCCACGGCTGGCGTTGTGGATTTAAAAGTTACTACCATAAGTGAAATGGGTTTATTTTCGATACAAGACAACAGGAAGCTGAGACGCTTGGGAGTCATGACCCAAGTGGGCCCGCCCCCCTTAGAGTGTAAAGGAGTAATCGGGCCGAAACACTTGTCGGATGGGGGAGACTACTTCTGATGATCAGATTGCTTCATGTTGTATCGCTCTGTAAAGAGTTTCCTATCTTAGATCTGAGATCTTTAACGATTAATTAATCGATTAAGTATCTATACCACAAATACAAAATTTGTGCAACAGATCTCTGCACCTGCGGTACCAGCCCGATGACAGTCGAAAACCTGCTGCAGTACTGCCCAACCTACAGAAATGACCGGAGTAGCAGATGGCAACAACCCACTTCTATCAACGAAAAACTGTTTGGAGATGTCGGGAACCTTGAGTTGACTACTGCCTTTATTAGAGTCATAAATGTGGAGGTCTGAAGGCGAACGAGGAAGAAGAAGAATCGATTAAGTTGTTTAAAAAAAATTATTGATTAACTGATAAGCAAATTTTAATCGATTATCCCATTTTTAGCAACTGTTATGATCTGTCATTGAAGCTAAGCGCAGTGCTATGAATGAATACAAACGTTCACCGAGTGCGAGAACCCTATAGATCCTGAGGGCTATGAGAAGCAAAGTTCAACAAACTGCTCGACGCTGTGCAAATGACTACTGGCTCCAGCTCAGTGAGAGCATCCAGATCGCAGCGCAAACAGGCAACATTAGACAAATGTATGACGGTATAAAGAAAGCACTTGGCCCCCATAAAAGTAAGACGGCACCGCTAAAAACCATCAGCGGAGAGAAGCTAACCGATAAGGGTAAGCAGATGGAGAGGTGGGTCGAGCACTACTCTGAGCTTTACGCTAGAGACAATACCGTTACGCCTGCAGCCCTTGATGGTGTCAACAGTCTGCCAACTATGGAGGAGCTGGATGCCGAACCAACATTAGAGGAACTCAGCAAGGCCATTGATAGCTTGGCCTCTGGCAAAGCACCAGGCAGTGATGGGATTCCTCCTGATTTAATCAAATGCTGTAAGAGCACGCTATTACATCCCCTGTATAGGATGCTGTGCCAGTGCTGGGAAGAGACAACTATTCCTCAAGACATGCGAGATGCCAAGATTGTAACACTGTATAAAAATAAAGGAGACAGAAGTGATTGCAATAACTACAGAGGCATCTCTCTTCTTAGTATTGTTGGTAAGGTTTTTGCCAAAGTCATCTTAATGCGACTACACAAGTTAGCTGAGCGCATATATCCAGAGTCACAGTGTGGATTCCGAGCTGGCAGATCAACAACAGACATGATCTTCTCTCTCCGCCAGCTTCAGGAAAAATCAAGAGAGCAGAAAAGACCATTATATATCGCCTTTATAGACCTCACAAAAGCATTCGACCTGGTTAGTAGGGATGGACTCTTTAAAATCCTCCTGAAAATAGGCTGCCCTTCTAAAATGCTGGAAATGAGAAAGTCATTCCATGACGGCATGAAGGGAACAGTCCAATATGCTGGAAGCACGTCACAGCCCTTTGATATACGAAGTGACGTTAAACAAGGCTGTGTTCTGGCTCCGACCCTCTTCGGAATCTTCTTTGCCTTACTCTTGAAACATGCATTCAGAGATGCAACTGAAGGAATATGCCTTCACACTAGGTTAGATGGCCGTCTGTTTAATCTTTCAAGGCTGAAGGCAAAAACAAAATTCAGAAGGGTCACTATAAGAGACTTGTTGTTCGCTGATGATGCTGCAGTCGTCACTCAAAGCCAACAGGAGCTTCAGAGCTTGATGAATCGCTTCACTAAAGCATGCAAGGACTTTGGCCTCACAATAAGTCTAAAGAAAACGAATGTGCTGAGTCAGGATGTGGGTGCTGCACCAGTTATCACTATCGATAACTATGAATTGGCAGTGGTGCACCACTTCACATACCTAGGGTCTACCATCAATGACAAACTCTCACTGGATACAGAAATCGACAGCCGCATTGGCAAAGCTGCAGCTACCTTTGCCCGCCTCACATCGCGTGTTTGGGGAAACTCTTAACTCACAATGAAGACCAAAGCTGCGGTATATAATGCCTGCGTCACCAGCACACTCCTATATGGCAGCGAGACCTGGACGACCTATGCTAAGCAAGAAAGAAGGCTCAATACCTTCCATTTGCGGTGTCTACGCCGCATCCTCGGCATCTCGTGGAAAGATAAAGTGACAAATGTCGAGGTGTTGTCACGTGCTGGCCTTCAAAGTATGTATACGCTTCTTAGACAGCGCAGACTTCGCTGGCTTGGCCATGTTCGCCGCATGGAAGATGGTCGCATCCCAAAAGATATCTTCTACGGACAATTAGCAGATGGCAAGAGAACAGTTGGGCGACCACAGCTGAGGTTCAAAGATGTGTGCAAGAGAGATATGAGGGCACTGGACATGGATCCAGCAACATGGGAGGATGAAGCTGCCGATCGCACTAAGTGGCGATGCTATTTACGGCGCCACCTCAGATTGGGCGAAGAGAGGCTCACACAAGAAGCAGAGGTGAGGAGAAAACGTCGAAAGGAGCACCAGGAAAATAAGCAGCTGAGGGCTGTCACCTCAGGGGCGCATTCCCATAGTCAGTTATGACTGAAGGGGCTATTATTATTATTATGATCTTTACTTAAATGCGCGAGCATTTGCTATGTTAGAGGTTTGTTATATGGAATTTGGCATGTATGGTCAATAATAAAATATTGTTTGGGTGTAACTTTTCAGTATTTTCATTACATCTTCAGGACGATGTTGCCTTATAACAAGTATATTAAATAAAGTTCTTTGTGATTTAAAAAAAAAAAAATGGGAGCCGCGCTAGCGTAGTGGTTACAACACCGCTCTGGCGACCGGGTGATACAGGATCAAACCCGGGCGACGGCATGTGAGGATTTTTCGTCGACCGGGATTTGGACTGGATTAACTCGAGACCTGGCGAGGACATTTGAAGGAGTGTCGTCGACCAGGGACAGGCGGCTCCTGAGCCGACCCAGCTGCAATGGGTACCTCCGAAATCGGCGAGTATTTGCCTGAATGGCGAGGGACACCTGTCTCTGTACAAGAAATAAAGGGATACTCACGTAAAATCAATGTCAGGCTAGACATTAAAAAAAAAAATAATAACCTGAGATTTCGCCTCGAGTATTAGCGGGCGAACGCAAAAAAACAAAAAAATGTTGTTTATAATATTTCAAATTGTTCGAAATTGATAAATTAATCTTCGATTAAATAAATTCGATTAATCGATTTAGATTTGTTAAAGCAATCACAGACCCAATATATATATAGTTTCCTTTGCCATTTTTTATACAGCAGTCCCCTTTTTTATTTATCTATTCTTTTATTTATTTACAAATTTAGAACATATCCCGTGATTAGCGTTTTACACAGTCATCAGGAACAATAACTGAGAGGTTCTGTAGGAAGAATACCATTTATTTGATTATGTCCCTTTACAAAAGTTGGCATGCTGTATTCAGTAAATAAATATTAGACAAACATAACGGTATGTTTTCAGGCACTCGAAAGAAATACAGAAGTAGAACACTAGACAACAGAAAAACAACAGACGTGAGTGGCTTACCCAGGACTCGAACCCAGGACCTTCCGTGCCACAACCCCGCCTAGCTATGCAAGCGAATCACACTATCCTCCCTGCCATCTAGGCATCACCAAAAATGATGCTTCGATGACAGGTCATTAGTGCGATTCGCAAGACATAATCCCGGAAATTTACCATAGGCAGTCCAGCCTATTAATGACGCAATCACTTATGTTGTTCCCCTATTATATAGTATAGGTCAGACTACACAAGACAAAGACCTTAATACTGTGTCTAGTAAATGATAGAAGGCTAAGAACAGTAAGTACAGGTATGGTAAATTTCCAGTGTTATGTCTTGCGGGTCGCACTAATGACCCGTCATCGAAGCATCATTTTTTGGTGATGCCTAGATGGCAGGGAGGATAGTGTGATTCGCTTGCATAGCTAGGCGGGGTTGTCGCACGGAAGGTCCTGGGTTCGAGTCCTGGGTAAGCCACTCACGTCTGTTGTTTTTCTGTTGTCTAGTGTTCTACTTCTTTATTTCTTACGAGTGCCTGAAAACATACCTTTATGTTTGTCTAATATTTATTTACTGTTTACAGGCCTCGGGTTTCCCTTCCTTATGTGTTATGCTGTATTCAACAGCAGGATGCAAATAACCCTATTCAGATTACGCATAATGCAAACACACTTGGACGCTGACTCATGAAACTATTCTACATATTATCCACCACTTGATTCTTCCATACATTGTTATATAGTTAATATTGATGTTTAGTGTGGGATGATAGACAGAACCAGACAGATATCAGTTGATGTTTAGTGTGGAATAATAGACAGAACCAGATATCAGATGAACAGAAGGTGAGGAGAAGGTTATTGTTATTTTTGGTCAGATTCGACGTCATTGCGCTCCGGGCAAACCCATAGGTGCTCAGTCTCCCTCAGCAAATGTTGAAGGGTATGAATGCTAATTGTACCTGTTGCGCGCTGGTTGTATGCAGGCAGGATGCATCCTCTCATACGTCCATCTCTGCTGGTCTTACGTTTGATGCCATATTCCAACAGTATTAGCCTTGATGATTCATAGATTGCAATGTCATTCTCTAACAGGCGATCATTAATTGCCCTCAGTATTTCTCCCTTATCCATAATCAGTGCACCTTCTGTGGGTGCTCTTGTAGCTAGTCTGTCAGCTCTTGTAGCTAGTCTGTCCGCTCTTGTAGCTAGTCTGTCAGCTCCTTCAGTGTCGCGTACCCCTGCATGACCAGGACAGTAGATCCACACCAGTTCCTGAAGATTCGGGGCTTCTGTGGAGGTTTTCCCTTTCATACCGGAGCCAAGTTTTTTGGACCTTCCGAAGCATGGATTGTGAGTCTAATACAATAACTGCCCTGGTTAATGACGTTTCAGACAGCCACCTTAAGGCAGCAGTAGATGCCTCTACCTCCATTCTCAAATTGGAGGTTGTTGTCATGTAAGCCCCGCTATGTTCAGCGACAATTCTGCCTTTTACTCTAGCAGAGAAGTCCCACCCTGATTTCTCACCACGGATTACATCAGTAGGCCTAGCATTTTGATGACTGTGCATCTTGGGGGGGGGGGGTTGGGGGGGGGGGGGGATGGGGGGGGGGGGGGGGGGATAACCAAAACGTTGCTTAGTTGAATATAAATGTCTTTCATACAAAACTAAGCTGATTTAATAGCCTTTGATAAAGAATTGTTTTTGCTAGTTTGGCATGTTAGTGCATTTTTTTGAGATTGTTCAAGCATTTTTACAGCATTATTTGTTTAAAGTCATTATTTTGCATATTTTGGCATTTTCAATAAAAAAAAATATGCATTCTTTTTTAGTTTTCTTACTTTAAAAAAAAAAAAAAAAAAAAAAAAAAAAAAAACTGTTTTCCCCATGCTGTTTAATAATTTCCCTGAAAACAAATGTGCTGGTAAATTTTCCTACATAATGTCAAATTTTGGATTTCTGGCTGGTACTATTACTTCCTTAGATAAGTCAACAATTCTATTAGTGGATCAGATGGATTTGATGAAGAAGATAGTGAGTGACGTAGATAGTGTGAATGGAGACGTCGGAAAGGCTGTGCAAAAGATAACTGCGCAAGTTTTGAAAACATAATGTGGGATATGAAAAGCTGTGCTTAATTTCACACTTTTCTCCTGGTGAATTTTCAGCTTACTAAGAAACAACTGTTTATTGAAGGAGATCAAGAGAAATCGGATCCAACACGAAAATAAGAATCTTCAACTCAAATGTGAAGTCAGTACTATTGTATGGCTCTGAGACATGGAGAACAACAAAGACAACAACCAAAAAGCTACAGACTTTCATAAATGGGTGCTTGCGTAGAATGGAGGGATTAAAATGGTATGACAAGGTTACCAACGTGGAACTGAGGACAAGAACTAGACAAGTGCCAGTGGAACAAGAGATGAGAAGAAGGCGATGGCGATGGATAGGACTCACACTGAGGAAACCTGTTGATAGCATTACAAGGCATTCCTTGTTCTGGAACCCCCAGGGCAAGAGAGGCAGAGGTAGACCAAGAAGCACATGGAGAAGAGAGCTGGAAACAGAGGTGAAAATGATGAGGAAAATGTGGAAAGAATTTGAGATGATGCCACGTGACAGGAAGACATGGCAGGTGTTTGTTGAAGGCCTATGCTCCTTTGGGAGTGGAGGGTTATGAATGAATGAATGAATGAAGAAACAACTGACGTAGCTTATTTCAAGTGTGCTCCTGAGGTATCAGTAGGAGTGGACAGGAGCTTTTTCAGTTTTTAAAGCTTTGTTGGCAAACGATAGAAAATCATCCTCTTTTGAGAATCTGTTAACCAGACCACAAAGTCTTTTCTATTTGGACATGCACCCTAATATAAACGATGTACCCATGTCAAGGTTAAACGGTGCTCGCCTCGCCTAAAACGAAGCAAAATTTTATTTAATAAAATTTATTTATTAAATTGTAAAAATCTGCACATAGTTTCCATTGTATATTGTAATACTTAATTCATTAAAAAAGAAAAATTTCAGTTTGTCATAGAAACTGTAAAAAATATTCAGTTGTTATTTCATGTCTTGTGTGTGTGTGTGTTGTTTTCTTTAAATTCCTTACATTAAAAAAAAATGTGAAGTTTGGCACAGAAACTGTGAGGTCTCTAACACTTCACTCCCCTACAGCAGTTGCTGGTACGATTCTACGTTCACCTTCAATGATCTCACGTCTTTAAATCTTCATACATATATCACCCTATCAGCTCCCCAAGGAGCAAAGGCCTTTAACAAACATGTACCAGGTCCTGGTGTCGCGTGCCAACAGCTCAAGGTCTTCCACAGCCTTTTCATTTATGTCTCCAGCTGCCACGTCCCTGTGTTTTTAGGTCTGCCTTAACCTTCCCTTACTCTGCTGATTCCGGATCAAGAACTTCCTAATAATGCTATTAACAAGCTTGCTCATTGTCTTTAATTCGACATATGCTCTGAAAATCGTTATCCATTTTATTCGAAACGATTTTAAAAAAAAAACCTCTAGGTTTACCACACGTGATATGCAGAACCTAAAAATCATCCTGCAAACACCGTTATTTTTTATACGTAGTATCGCAAATCAAAGGTTCAAATCCCAAAATAATTATTTTCATATCTCCGTCCCCAATTTACTATCCGTTTTCTATTTCCCTGTTTCCTATTTCGTCAGCTGCTCTGCAAGGACAAGTAACCCTTGGCTCAAACTGGTGTCTCTCTCCCCCTGTGTTATTCTTCTTCCTAGCGTACACAGAGATGTATTTCATCGTTATACCGAGTAGAAAAATTGCATCAATACACACTATTCCGAAACGGGCTCAATAAAATAACCAATTTCATGTCAAAAGAAACACTCCATACGTGAACAGCGCAGTCAGCAGAATAAACATTGATAGTATTCCTAGAACGACGTTCTCAAAACGTTCGACGACGGATTTTCTGTAACCAAATAATTCATCGGTACGAAGGCGGTATTATTTCACAGCAAGTTTTCTCTCTAGATTTCTTAAATTAGTTGGATAAATTTTAGAGCCAAACGCGAACCATTCGGAAAGATTAGCTAGCAAGAGCGAATGTAGTGTTTTTCTGTCAGACTCGTCCATATTAGCCATATCAATGCTGATACGAAGCAAAACTTGCCGCGTTCGGAAGATAAACTTTTGCTGCCTGAGTTTGCTTTTTTATGAAACAATGTAGTGCTATAATATTAAGTATGCATAGCATCGTAAGCCGATAGTATTGCTTTGTCACTGAGTGTGACTGCGAAATGATATACCAAATCAACTATTTACTACGTCCAGAGATGGGGGAAAAGGTTGTGGAGATATTTTATGCTTTTGGTATTTTATGATTGCTGAACATTTGTAAATCGGTGTTTTATTACAGAAAAAACACAGGGTGGGAAATTATATCTACATTTTACAACGTGATGCGAACATAAACAAGGGGAAGTCACAGGCCTACACGGATTCCGGACAATTAACACCGCTAAGATGCACGTAAAGGGCACGCCGTTCAATCTCTGATTAGTTAGATAAGCCACAATATTCAAGCTTTGAGATAATACAATTTGAGAACTCTTGTGACCTCTGTAATATGTAAGTGATAAAGTATTTCAAGTTTCCAAGGGGTTGCCTAGTTCGTTTGTCTCAACGGTGTATTTAGACAAGGAAAGGTAAACAACTCAATGTTTATATTTTGGTTTGAAGAATAGTTTTTATGGTTACCTCCCATAGACCACAATTTGATTAAAATTGTACGTTATATTTGACAATTTACCCCGTGTAGTTCCCGGGCGTCTTTGATGAGACAAAGAAAAAAAAAGGATTACTGCATTCTCAGGCATGTCGTAGAAGGCGACTACAATGAGGTTGTACTTAGGGCTGGCAACAGCATCATGTAAAACAAATCACTACGGAAGATCATGTCTGCAAGATCATGTGACTGCTTTGTGCAGGCTTCCTGTTGGAACTGCGGCAGTGGTTGTTCCTCTTTTTAAAAAAAAATAAAATTTTGCCTCGTTTTGGCGAGGCGCGTCCCGTTCAACCTAATCGGTTATATTAGGGCGCATATCCAAATATGATGGTTCCATTATTAGGATTATATCAGAGCTGTGTGCTTTCTGTGCTTCTCTGTGGCGCGGAGAGCTGGAGAGTTACAGAGAAGGAAACGTCAAAATTGTCCTCTTTTCACACTACATGCCTAAGAAAAATTCTCCGAATCTTTTGGCCGAATACCATCACCAACCAAGATCTGCTTACTCGGAGCAAGCAAGAGGACATGCACACCATCATAGCTGGCAGACGCTGAAGCTGGGTTGGCCATGTCCTCAGAAGAGACCCCGATGCCATCACAAGAACAGCTATGCTATGGACCCTTGGAGGAAAACGAAAGAGAGGCCGACCAAAAACAACCTGGCGGAGGACTGTGGAGGCTGAGATGCAAAGAATGAACCAGAGTTGGGGCACTGTACGAAGGATGGCCGCCGACCGAGCAAAGTGGAATCGATTTGTTGTTGCCCTACAAGACGCCTCTAGGCGTGATGGCCACTGACTGCTTTGACGGTCGGCGGCTAAGGATCAAAGAAAAAAAGAAGAAAATTCTTTGTAAGGAGCGCAAATGAAAATGATGACTTTGGCACATTAACACTTACATAGCAAACTTTCCTTAGACTGAGGGGGTAAACTTTTAGTTGTCTTGTGTTATTATTAAACAATCGTATTTATAAATTTGTTATGCTATCTTGTTATTTTCTTTATCAAATTTTAAAGCTAAGAGATAGACAATTTTTTCTCAATGAACTCATTTTTGTTGTTGTTGTTGTTGTTGTCAGATTGATGAAAAATGACAGAGAATACGCAATTAAGTTTTGAAGAAAGAAAGACAATTCTAAAAGAATTGTAAATTTTAAAAAAATGTTGCCTCGTTTTGGTGAGGATCTTCCCGTTTAACCTGAACACGGGGTTCGTCGGTTAGGTTAGGGCGCATGTCCAAATATGAAAGCACGCGTGGTCTGATTATTCTATAGAAATGTAGATCAGTTGCTGAGAGATATCACTCATGTATTCATGTTGATGATGGTGAGCATTTTGAATAATTAAACTAAATGTATGTTATTGTGGGAAAATTGTCTTTATCTTAGCTTTGAAATGTAGTTAAGAAAATTAAAATTATGTATGTTCTTCTATAAATACGTATATAAAGTGTGTATACATAATTATGAAACACTCTGCACTTTTATTTATGTTTCTAAAATAATAATAATAATCAACATGTATTTTTAGAAGTTCTCTTCTTTCATTTTTCAACTAACTAGAAATCTGTCGTGTTGTGCGATTGGACGCGTGTCCTGAGAGTAGCATCATGTCTCCGTGAGTATGTTTGTTTTCCTTACCATTTCCCGCCACTCGTCATCTTCCGCCGAATAAGTAAACACATCAACACACACAGATACTTGAAGACTATAATTAACACACGCACACAAAGAATACATACACACACTTACAACAACTAAAGGCAGGATGACTGTTTCAAAATGAAAAACAAACAATTTACAAAAAAGAACACACAAAAAACGGCCGTAATGCCAATCGTTTCTGAAGGACTGGCATTTTAGCGTATCATTATCATCGTCGTCATCATAATCATGACCCCCCACCATCATCATTAACGTTATTATCACCACCACCATCATCATTAACGTTATCATCACCACCACTATCCTCATCATCATCATCATCATCATCAGAATTCATTTTCCTAATCAGATAAAGGTCTTTTATATTTGGAGATGCTCCCTAATATAACTGACAAGGTTGAAGGGGACGCGCCTCGGCAAAACTTTATTTAAAAAAAAAAAATCATCATTAACGTTATCATCACCACCATCCTCGTCATCATCACTACTACCATCAGCATTATCACCACCACCATCAGGATCATCATCATGTTCCTTTGCGCTCCCTACGTTGTATGGAGCGACCACAGCAGCTGGTCCTTCAGGACGACTGCACCAAACAGTTGCATGCATAGCAGTGGGGATATCTGTAGCAACTTATTTTTCAAGATGAGGTTGTTAGCCCCACACACAACATCATATTAGTAGCCTGGTACGACATGCTTGAGAGCGCAGTAGTCAAATTCTTGCTGTCTCTCTTCAAAGACCCCACAGGAACTACACAAGGCATTGTCGTGTATTGTGCTTTGTTATTGTTTGCTAGTGTATGTCTGGATATTGTTCTTCCAATAGAAGAATAATGAAAATGGTATCTTCTTAGTTTCTTACTTACTTACTTAGTCGTTTCCCTTCTACCGTGAGGTGTAGAGGTTTGGAAGAGAGAGCGCCAGACTATCCTATCGGCTGTCTTCCTCCTGGCCTGGTTCCATTCTAGTCCTGGGTCCTTCAAAGATTGTCTAATGTTGTCCTCCCAGCGGACTCTGGGTCGTCCTGGGGGTCTGGATCCTTGGCTCTTTGTTTCCCATGCTTGTCGTGGTAGCCGATCTTCTCCTATTCTGCAGACATGGCCAAACCATCTTAGTTGGGACTGTTCTACTTGCGTCTGCAGGGGGTAGGATTTAAGGCCTTGACGTATCGTTCTTAGTTTCTTCTTGGTTTTAACTTCTTGGTTTTAACTTCTTGGTTTTTATTTCTTGGTTTTAACTTCTTGGTTTTAACTTCTTGGTTTTTACTTCTTGGTCTACTGAAATATGCTCTTTCTCTCTGAATTCCAATTATGGGACTTCCTTTAAAGGATATAAGAAGGCCAGTCTGTTTTTCATATTTCTTTTTATTCTCGACTTACTTGAGCCTATGTTAGAAATATTTCTAGGGTCCCTTATACCATAGTTGTGTACGTGTCGTTAGAATGACCTCTACTTATTTAGGGTGCTAACTTGGCTGTGTAAGCGTCCAATTGGCGTAGTAGTTAAACGCTGGTCTCTCGCTGCAAATGTGCCAGGTTCGATTTACGGTATCAACACACGCTAGTCCACCCAGCTGTAAATGGGTACCTGACTGTGCTCTTGAGTTAGGGAAGGAAAAGGCAGCAAGGAAGGGAACTGGTCACCCACCTCTCGATGCTGAACCTAGTATAGGGACGTCTCTAACACTTCATTACCCTGCGGCAGTATCTGATATGGGTCTACCTTGACCTTTTAAATTTAATGTGCGCCCTTTTCACGATTTACTTTCACAGCCTGTAAACCTCAGTGGCAACACTAGGGTTGGTGTCACCCGGTGCGGTAACTCATGGTGTCACCCCCATGGACCTCCCCCCTAGTGACGCCACTGGTAAGCCTATATTTCTTTTCTGTTGATTGGTGTCCTCTGTCCAACGAGTGCCTGTTCTTCTTCTTCATGAAGATGCTATAACGTAGGCCAGGAAAGGTTTATTTGCATTAATTCATGACCTTTCAACTCCCTAAGAAGCATAGGCGTTCACCAAACATATACCAAATCTTCCTCTCTCATGCCATCAGCTCAAGGTCTTTTCGCGTCTTCCTCTACATTTTCATTCCTCTCCAGTTCTCGTCTCCATGTGTTTGTTGGCCTTTCTCTGCATCTCTTACCCTGGGGATTCAGAACTAGAACTGCCTGGTAATGCTATTAAAAGGTTTCCTCAATGGCGTGCCCTATCTATCTCCAGCGTCTTCTTCTCATCTCTTGTTCCACCGGTGCTTGTCCGGTTCTTGTTATCAGTTCCACATTTGATGACCTTGTCGTAACATTATAATCCTCTTTTCTACACAATCACACAAGGATGATGATGACGATAAAGATGGGGAGGAAGATGATGATGATGACGATGATGATGATGATATAACTGTCGAGAAATACAAAAAACTTTAAGAAGTACACAAGCAAAACAATTCAAGATCGCAAACGTAACGATAAAAACAACATGGTGAAGTGAGATGATACGGCATTTAAAAAAAAAAAAAAAAAAAATTCAGCATAAACAACGTTCCGAACACCACACTACAGCAGCTGCAACAAAGCACCATAAGGCATGCGGAAGAATTCTTGGAAGACACGATCATCTATCACCAGAGAAAGAGCAAATGGCATTCTTCGTTTTTTTTCTTCTTTTTAAAGCAAAGAGATACTAGAAAAGAACAGGTGTAGAAAGACAAAACATTATTAAGAATTACGTCGAATGATGGAAAGAACACAAAAACACAAGTTTTAGTGATCTAGTTTTATTACTGTTACCAAATCCATTAAAAAAAGTCTTTCACTGGGTTGTTGTTGCCGACGCTACAAATGGCAACAAAGCTAGAACTATGGTATCAATTTCTATGCACAACGTCCCCAACTTGTGTGATCCTTTTCACAATTTTGTGCACAACGTGATCAAGTTGTGTGATGCTGTTCACAGTTTTGTGTACAACGTCATCAAGTTCTGAAATCCTATTGTGATGGTTTCACCACGATAGAGGATCGTGTGCTAAATTTCAGCTAACTATGTCGTCTGAAAACTTGTGAACCATAGGCTCAGAGATTTAAAACATCCAAACAACACTCATATAGAAGGGTTTAAAAACAAACTAAAGGCAGAGAAAGATTATTAATATTATAAAGCAATACAGAGGAATACAGAAACCTGCTAGAACTATAGACGTTGTTGTTGTTGTTTAACTAGAGCTGCTGAACTTCTCACTCTTTTGCAGCCAATACCACGTTGGTAACTCCTTGGTATTATCTACACTGTAGATCTAGGATTTTCAATGTGACTTTTCTGCCATTCTGAAACGTGTTGAGTTGAAGTCATGAGCTCCAGTTTCTCCAGCTTGGCTTGCATTTAAAGGATTGTCACATCTTGTCCCAAGCTAAGAGTGAGAAGCGTGTGGCATACTGTGCATTCCCCGCCATCAAAGAGGTATTTCCAACTATGTAGAGCTAAAATATTGGGCTCTGGTTCTGGGCTCTCCCAAGGAACTGTCACGTCCTGCAAAAAAACCACTTCTTAGCTTCCTGTCACGTAGGGTTTATATTCATTTAATTTCCTACATTTTCTTCCTATTCGTTCACCCAAATTCTCTCTTTTATTATCTCTGTATTTCATTTTTCCTGTATATTTTTCATCCATTCGTTTTGCGAATATTATTTTCATATAATTCGCAAACTTTACCTGTTTCTTTCTCAAAACTGAGAATCGCGCTAGGACGATATTACGTAGATGTCAGGGCTGCAGGGCGTCATAAGGCGTGATAAGTCGGTTCGCTGAACACAGGACGTAGCAAATCGTCTACATTCTCACCGAGCGCGCGAGCTTCTTCTCGGCATTAGTCCCGGTGAGGTGTGATACTTTACATCTGCACCGGTTAGTATCCAGACATTTGGCTGGAAAATCCCAAACTGACACGGCGCTCACTTGGGCAATGGAGTCAGGCTGTCTGGGATTTGAAACTGACACGCGTACATCGTGGTCAGTAGGTGACAGCTACGACACGCGTTAAGCGGACGTAAATGTTGGGAGTAGGGGAGATAATTTCGCTTGGCGAAATAAGTTTCGGCCCTTTGTCTGATTTTAAGATATTGGCCAAGTTTGAAACTTAAATTTCATTCTCGCTCATAGACTCCACAGTAGATAGGTCGCTCGAAAAAAACAGAATAGCTGTTAGCGAAGATCTCAGTTTGTTTCGGCAATTTGTCGAACTTCTAGACTTCCAGAAATATTTTCAGCAATTTTATTCTTAAGTTGTGCGACTACCTGTAATTCTGTGGTTGAGGTAATTAATATGATAGATATATAGATTTTGTGAGTGTTAAAGTGTTAAATCGCTTAATTCATTTTTAACCTATTTCTTTAGCGCAGAAGAGAGATAAAGTGGTAGGCTATTATATTTTCTAGGGAAGCATTCAGTGGAAAGCAGACTAAAAATTATAATTTCTAGCTTATAACGGCAATTGTAGCTATTTATGAAATTTAATTTAACTGCTAATACTCAGTCGAGTGTATTTTTCTAAACTAACGTATAAACTCTAGAATCGAGCCTCATGAATGATGACGGGATACGCACGTGTTCCTAATTTATGAGGAATGCTGATTTTTAAATATAACTTACGTCACGGGAAGTTTAAATGATAAGCAAAGCTCTCTGCTTGCAAGTTTAAATGTAAGTTTTAACCAGTACAGATTCTGTTTATTATATTATATGTGTTATTTTTCCTCCACACAGTGAAAGTTTTGGGGTGACCCTAACTTTACCAGCACCTAGTAGTAGTTTCCATACTTGTGAAGAAATAGACAGTCCTTATTTTGAACCACGTGGGTTTTCTCAAGTAACACTGATCTGACGGTGCAAGTTAGACAGAAATACTAATATCCCTATAACGGGTTTTCAAAGACTGTAATGATAAATACTGGACCTTGGAGCCAGCACTTAATTTCTTCTAGAAACTCTATATAATTTGCTGCCTGGTGGCGTGAATATTTACAATCATTTCCCGACTAGATTATATCTTGTGGACAAATCTGTGGTGTGACTAAAGTGAATCCTATACTGAGGGAAGGCACCGACCTGACATTCATCATTTTTTTTTTAAACCTACGCTATTGACACTGTGCTCTGCTAACTCCCGCGCCTGGAATAATTGTTAGGTGACTTAATCAGACATTTGAACAAATTTGCATACCCAAGTAGTCGTTCCCGGAGACTCCAAGTTAAACAGGTCTTTTGGAACTGGGGACTTCTTGGCAGTAGACTGCATTTTTTGAGTCTGTGTGAAAATCTAAAATCAATGTGTTCCAAGAGGCAGCAAGCAAAGTCGTGAGTACTAGTGTGAGAAGCCATGGCGGAATGAATGAGTGTACGCTGGTTTGAGTGATATTTTTCACTATTATATCTTTGACACCCTGTTGCTGTCCTATTTGTTTTTTTCAATCTGCATAATTTGTTGCTAAGGCTAGAGTTCTTGTGTTTTGTCTTAGGTTAAATCAGATTTTTTTTTTCAAACTCTGTGCATATAATTACGAGATAAAACAAAGAAAAACTCTTAGACTCAAACCCTATGTATCTGTGACTCTGGCGCCATCATCTGTTCTCTTAACGGGGCCGGGCTAAACCTAGAGTTAACACTATAACGGGGATATCATCCTTGCACCATTTCCTTGATTTTTTTGACTATGTGTATATGTATTTTCCTTGATGTACTTTCTTTGATGTTGTGAGCCGATTTTTTCCTGATAATAAAATCGCTCTTGAACTTAATAATCGTGTTTGGTCAGCTCGTTCTAGATAATATATATATCATTGTTATAGTTTTCCCACGTCTGTGTGTTTACCTGTCGTCACGTGTATGTGCGTGCCTGTGAGTGATAGAAATATACGTAATATGTATATTGGTGTAGTCTGTCTGACGCTGTAACAACTGTTGTAGAAGATAGGTGAGAGAGAGAAGAATTCTTTTCGCTTTCAGAGACAGCCACTATATCAAATCTATCATCTCACGTGTGTGGAAATTCTATTACCTTTCACTAACTCTCACTGAGTCTATCACCTATTCAAACCTATTCAGAAGGGACCAAACCTAGTCTTAATCCTCCTATCGGAAATCTACGACACTTCCCCTGCCTACCACTGGGTTCATAGGGAGATCTTCCTGTATACAGTCCACCAAGTCAAAGCCAAAGAATCACATCTGGGGCTCAAGTAACTTCTCCAAGCCTAGTGTGCAATGCTGGGTTCTCAACACGTTTCACCACAGGGGGAATCCCTGGAAGTGTGTGGATGATTTCAAGAGTCAATGAGAGTGTAATTAGCTTCACAGACCAAGATTCACTTCCACATATGTATATTGTAGCATTGTGCATAGCTGGTGGTCATATAAAGATTATTCCAAATATGCCTCCATGCATATCAATAGACATAACAGTACTCCCTTAGTAAAACCTGCCGTAGGGGATTGAAATGTTAGAGACCATCATTCTAGGACTAGCTTTATGATATGTGGTGACTATTGGAAGTCTGAGGGCGAACTTTATCGCCATCATCGTCCTTGTGTGCTTGTGTAGAAAAGAGGATTATAATGTTACGACAAGGTCATCAAATGTGGAACTGATAACAAGAACCGGACAAGCACCGGTGGAACAAAAGATGAAAAGAAGACGCTGGAGATAGATAGGGCACGCCATTGAGGAAACCTTTTAATAGCATTACCAAGCAGTTCTAGTTCTGAATCCCCAGGGTAAGAGATGCAGAGAAAGGCCAACAAACACATGGAGACGAGAACTGGAGAGGAATGAAAATGTATAGGAAGACGCGAAAAGACCTTGAGCTGATGGCATGAGAGAGGAAGATTTGGTATATGTTTGTTGAACGCCTATGCTTCTTGGGGAGTTGAAAAGTCATGAATTAATGCAAATAAACCTTTCCTGGCCTACGTTATAGCATCTTCTTGCTAATCTAAATTTCTAGTCTTTCAAATTTTTTTTTTTACACTTTATGTTCGGTTTTCTCAAAGGTGGATGCAAATGTTATTCTTTTATTTTGTTTCATCTCCTGTGCTCTGCAGTGATGGTCCAGCAATGACCAAAACCTAGAGTATCACAGGTGGATCTTCAAAGGTATCTACCTTCGCACAAGATTACTCTTGGCAGAGATGCAGGTAAAAGGATGATGATGCTTCTACCTTGAGGGAGAATTCACAAGATCTTCAGAAATCAAGAACAATGCTGAATGTGTCTTAGCACAGTTAACTTATTATCAGCCCGACAACTTTTGTGAAGAGGTTTGTTGTATGATTTAGTTCGTTCAAGCCCCCCAACTGATTCAGTTCAGTTAAATCTTAATTTAGTAGCTCTGTTTTAAGTGTATTTAATGTGACTGAGACATATGGGTGCAATACACTCAAAAGAATTAAATCAACTATAAACAAATAACAAATTTAATAATCACTTATATTTAACAGTTCAAAATGAATAATTCTCTTTTAAAAAAATGTTGTCATCACAGGTTGATGTTATGGATATTGAGGGAATTGTCTGAAAGTTCACTTGGCAGCTTTTAAGTTTGTACTTACTGTGATAAACGAGCGCCAAGGCCTTATAGCTCTATCTTTTCCTACATCTCTCGTATTTTATTTTCTCCCACTTGTGCGCTTTCATCCCACATTTGCTATCCCACATTTGCTATTTCAACGTTGTGATTACTCGCGACCGGTATCTAGAGAACCGCATTTGTTCTTTCATCGGTGGTAAAATAAAGTCTTTTGATTGAGTCCCCATACCTGACATCATCGTTTGAAGCCCACATTGCATCGTGATAAATCTGGTGAAAACACATCTGGTCATCCCAATCAGACATCTGGTCATTATACAATTTCTGGGGACTGTTGTTATCTTTGTTGCTCCGCCGGGTCACCACATTGGACGCCCAGCTTGGCCAGGTGAAAACGTCTCATGCTGTTTAAAGCAACCGGCATGTAATACAATAGGCGGCGCAACAAAGAGGACATGTTAGCATGCTGGCGACAATGGGCGGAGGTAACAAAGAGTGCCGCCAACACACGGAACGATAAACAACCAGAGAATAATGTGACAGCACTTTTGCATTGGCCAGCCAATTATCTCACTACCTGTTTGTCAAACAAGCCAGGCAACGAAAGTTGGTCGCGAATTACCACACCCACGTTCGGACTGACAGGGAACAAGAGTGATCCTGTGAATGAGTGACCAGAGAAGCTCTCAGGGATTGGTTGTAAGGGCGGAGCTGTACGGCATTGGTCCAAGAAACCCACATTGGACTTCCAGAAATATAATCTACCGCGTAGCTTGCTAGAGAGAGGAGTCCAGTTTTTACATTGTGAGGAAGAGATACAATATCTAAAACGCCTAGCCTAAATACACGTGTTTATTCAGAGTGGATAATAATAATTCATTTCTTTGGTATTGTGTTCGTAAAGGATTTTGCGAAGGGAAAAGAAGTTCATCAGAAGTCTGAGTCTACACGCAACGTGTCTGACGTCTAACCAGAAATAAGTTATCAAAAAACGGACATTTGGCTAGCAGAATTCGCCATAGGACATCTTTCATTCCTCAATTAAAAAGGAATATTTTTTCACCCACAATTCAGAAGGTGGACGCAGCATTTTTCGTCACCATATACTGCTGGCTCACAAGTTCAATACAGAGTTATCACAAGCTCATTACAGAGTTATCACAAGTTCAAATCACTCGAAAGATCATTATTATCTGAAGTCAAGCTAAAGAGCTCAAAAGTGGAATCTCATATTTATACCAAGTGCAACACACTCTTAAACGCATTCTATGAAGCAGACTCTAAAGTATATTTTATGAATTACGACTACATACGCAAGATAATGAGTCTACATATCACTAACATTTCGTGAAGATATCCAGCCTGACCAGTACCCTCGAGAGATTAGACAACAGACCTTTTGTTCATATGACAGCTATTAACTGTTGATCAACACTACAGAGATATACTCAAACAGTGAAGGAATATATATATATATCTCTCGTCAACGTTCTCAGTCCGACAATAGTTTTCATCAGAACGTCCTCGACTTAGAGATACCCCACTCGACATAACGTATAACAACTTGAGACATTTTATGCATACATGTGAATCATCATATCAATGAGAAGCATTTAAAGACACATGGACTGTGTAGATTACTCACCATTCTGGTAACATGTATCATATCACATCATCATCATTTCGCTTTGCACCAGTTCATTCTTAATTAACTACTACTTAATTAACTGCAATTTTATTATCTCATCTGTGTGTTTTGTGTGCATCGTCTTTCACCATCATCACGTTCTAACCATTACTAACACTGTATGTGTGGATATTTCATTAATAAACCCAACGATCGTTTGATCATTATCTAGTTTGTTAATGTATCACTCGTGCTGTCGGTGTTACATATTCACACATAGAAACATTTCTCTACTCAGATGAGGTTGGGGGCTTTTTCTTTTACGAGATCTAAGGGCAGAAGCTAAGGTCGTGGGGAAACAGAACTCTTTCCATAATTAATTAGGAAACACTGTCCAGTGGAAAGCATTCGCATTTCCGTCTTCTTGTCCCTATCTCGAATAGGTCTTTATCCTTTCTGAACGAGCCAATTTCTAGAGACCTTCTTCCTAATATCTCATACCCTATTCCTGGCAAAAACTACTGTCGGAGTTGCCCCAATACGCACCACACGACACTTACCTGCCAGTAAGTTCCGACTCTGCTCCAGCCGATGTTTGGTTCTTTGCAGGTTATGGACTGATGCACTCTCGTCATTGGTCAAGTCTGGAGGTTGTGACACGTTCCAAGAAATATCTTGGAGTAATCACGAAGCTGGTCCAGCGTCTTCAAGACCCGTCTGATGATGGCGTTTAGCGTTGACAGCAGGTGACTTATATCACACATGTTGTTCCAGAGATAGCACACTCAACTGTTACCACCGACTAGTATTATGAAAAAAGAGAAACAAATACCCTTCGAAGTATTGGTTTCCTGACACACAGTCATGTGCCTCCCCCGCCCCCTTTTTTTTCATTCCACCATCCCATCTACCTGAGCACTTTACCCTGTCTGAGCATTAATATTAATCTCAGTGAGGGAAAAACATTCCTTACATTTATATTGAATATCTTTACATTTCACTGGTTGAAAAGGTGAATAATATAATAAGTATGTACATCAGTTCTATCATCATTCACTCCCTGCTCTATATGGATCTTGAGACTGCCTCTGTTTTTGGTTCTCTGTGAGAAACCAGCACAAAGCAGTCACCAGCTCTGGCAGTGGTGGTTCACGAAACCATCATTCTATATGCTGAGGTTGCCAGCCTCAGATGACGGACATCCATTAGCAATTTTTACATGTTAATAAATACAAAATATAAAATTTTAAAATGTACGACTCACCCTAAAATCTCTTTAGGAATACTGACTTTTGGCTCAGAGAAATAGTTAAGGCAACTTGATTAAGATGCCTCTTACACGCTGCCTGGGGTATTACTTTACACTAGGATCCCACTCTGACTTTGTCTCAAATTCCTAGGATTCAGGCTTTCCGTGTTAATGAAGGTAGAGTTTTCCTGGGATATAAGTCCACTAGATGCTCAAACAAGGTCCGGTCAGATAAATAGAATTCTGACCCTATTCCTTACTCTGACTAGCTGGTTGTCCTATTGACGAGATGAATTTCACAGTGGTCTAAACCTGCGGAAGTGTCAGATTATATTGCAACTTTCGTCCCACGCACGTGGTAGTTACAGTCTGACCAAGCTACAATCATAAGTGTTGTTTATAACATCCCCAATTGCCCAGCCAATTGTATTCAAACATGCGTGTTATGATAACTTTCCTCGTGGAATTTTCTATGTGACTCATACGTTTGTGAAATTCAAACGGTCACTCTCCATATAAGGTAGTGTGATTTTCCGTCTTGGATTATCACATTTACAACTCACAACTTCCTGAATTTATTACGGATCATATCTTCCCGGAAGCTATTATACCATTCCGTCTTTCAGATGCGTGTCTACAATGTGTCACCACCTGGATAATTTACTGCCCTGTACCTGTGCAAACAAACATTCCTCGAGTAACCATCTGTGTTGGGTTCTCTCCACGAGAGAAATAAGGAGGTTACAATAGCCAAACAAGCTCGCGGGGCGATCTCGTGTTAATCCGGCGCCCAATGTTTGGTACACGAGAATTTTACCAACTTGACTGTCGGTCAATATTGCATCACCTTTCTACTCCCTCAGCAAGGATGATCAGGTAAACAGACATGACGAATTATTACAGGAAGAAGTGTAAACAATGACTCGAAAATACCAAATATTGTCCGAGGTAGGGAAACAGAACGCAAAGAGCAACAAATGAATTACGGGATAGCAGAAGAAATGAAAAGTTACGAGGTCATTCTGTGACAACATCACATCCACTCCTCTCTTGCATTTTGGTATAGTTTTTAATTGGCATTTTGTTGCAGGTGGAACTTATGGAAGGGGAAGTAATCTTTAGAATGGTTTTTTAGACATATTAAATTTCGAGTTGCAACGCTTGATTAAGCGGATACTTGTTTGACTTTAGGATAGAATTATCTTTTCCTATTTTTCGGGTGACAGAGTACAGATAAGCGTGTGAACGCTGTTTAATGTATTTATTCTGTACTGTTTTGAGTTATGTGAATAGCTCGCTAGTCTGCATGTGTTATCGAGAACGGTGTTCAAGACAACCGAATCTCGTGACGGGTTTTTTGGTGGGACTAGTGTGTGATTTGGAGAGTTGTGTTTTGGGCGTGGACCGTGTAGGTCGAGTCCCAGTGTTTTTGGATAATGTATGCCTACGTAGGATTTGAGAAAATGTCGACTTATATATTTCGCTGTGTGTACAGCCTATTTGATAAACTGCAGTGAAGACTGTTTAGGCCATATGAAGATTATTATAGCTGCCGTGTGTTGCAGGCTTTATGGAGTAATGAAGTACTGTTTAGGCCATATGAAGATTATTATAGCTGCCGTGTGTTGCAGGCTTTATTGAGTAATGCAGTACTGTTTAGGCCATATGAAGATTATTATAGCTGCCGTGTGTTGCAGGCTTTATTGAGTAATGCAGTACTGTTTAGGCCATATGAAGATGATTATAGCTGCCGTGTGTTGCAGGCTTTATGGAGTAATGAAGTACTGTTTAGGCCGTATGAAGATTATTATAGCTGCCGTGTGGTGCAGGCTTTATTGAGTATTGAAGATTTGTTTAGGCCATATGAAGATTATTATAGCTGCCGTGTGATGCAGGCTTTAGTGAGTATTGGAGTACTGTTTAGGCCATATGAAGATTATTAGAGCTGCCGTGTGATGCAGGCTTTATTGAGTATTGAAGTACTGTTTAGGCCATATGAACATTATTATAGCTGCCGTGTGGTGCAGGCTTTATTGAGTATTGAAGTACTGTTTAGGCCAGGATGTGGACAGGCCGTATTATATATATTTAATGCAATGTGGAAATTATATGATTCGTGTTTTGCTGTCGAATGTGTGTCATTTATGTCATCGTGTCTGTGTTGCAACGTAATAAACAGTAGCGAACTGTTCCAGTCGTTTGCAACCCTTTTTGACTCCTGAATGTACTCTTATGTACGTACTGTGGTGTGCGATCATATCAACACACACCCAGGTCAACATTCCAGACACAGTGACAGGACAGCAGCACACATATATTAAATTAGCCTGCGTGGCGATGATATAGACCAAACCACTACACTCGCAACAGTGGGTGTAAACAGAGATTATATAACATTTAGACTTAGCGCCGTTATCAGCGGTGGTTTCAAAGACATAATAACAACAATTTTTCTGACAGTGCCAGTAACCATGCAACTGTTATTCATATCGTTTGGTCAGTGAATGCGTAGTAGATTTAAACATTACCTAATTTATGTCTGGAGTATGGGAGCCGCGCTGGTGTAATGGCTACAACGATGTACTGGCGACCAGGTGTTCATGGTTCAAACCCGGCCGTCGGCGTTTGAAGAAATGTTTACGACCGGAAATTTGACTGAATAATCTGAACGGCTCCTGCACATAAATCCCGTGTGGATGGGAAGGAGCGAAGCCTGACCGGGTTGGAAGGAAAGTCCACTGACCCCCCAGCCTCGCAATGACATGTCATTGGGCCGAAAGAGCTGGAAAGCTCGAGTGCCGCTGGTTATAGAAAAAAAAAATGTCTGGAGTTACATAATTTCTTGCTTCGTGTTCTGCTCTTTCGTTTCACTATTTTCCTAAAAGTGCTATTAGCCATGCTACTTTTAATTCACATCCCTTGATATGTAAATGCGCAGTAGATTAAAAAGTGTTCTAATTTATGCCAGGACCACTGCATTCCTTCTAATTCCTAAGACATTGAATTGTTGAGAAAGAATGGGAAAAAAAGTTCTAGCGTTTCAAGAGAATTGTTCGTTAATATTTTTGAATTGCACCATTTCTGCCGTTAATATACACACGTTTTTTGTTGTATCTTCTGTGTTTATGTGCTTGTGTCTGACAAGAAAAATCAAGTATACTGCATCATATGATTTCGTCTAGTGGTTGTGTCGTTAGATCGCTTGCTTCTCGAGGCAAAGTTACTGTGTCCGAAACGTGGATACATCAAACGCTATTCTACCCAACCGGATGCCTGGTTCAGCCCGTTAGTTAGAAAGATAAAAACAGCGATGAAAAGAACCGGTTAACCGACTTTATAAAGCTGAGATTCAGTATATTGAAGTCTCTAACACTCTGCTCCCGTGCGACAGTACATGATGTCAGACCATTTTTACCTTTACATCACGTGAAACCGTGTCTATGAGACCAGGGGATATCTATAGAGTAGGGTTCCCATAATGTTTTGTTTAAAAACCGGGACATTTCCAAATTTTTACCTAAAAAACCCGGGACATTTTGTAAAAAAACGGGACATGTTAAAAATTAAGATAAAGCACAAATAAATCTATTATATATTATATGTTGCACTTAAAATAAGATACTGGTATAAAAATACACACATTAACTAACACAACTTCCACTTTATCGTTGAAAAGTTTTTTCACGATGGCTGTTGTGCAGTCCATGGACTTAAAGCTGTGGTTATGCACCGCCGTGTGATAAGCGAAGGTTGCTTCCTGTGCTGCCAATGATAACTGTTTTTCCATTTCCTTTTCACTCTGGGTTTTCGCATTTAAGAAATGACTTATACTGCTGTTGGAAGCCTTACTTTCAACAGCACCTTTATGTTTTTTCGTATTCACGTGGTTGACTACGTCTGACCGACCACCATGTGAAATGCAAAATTTAGAGCTGCATAAAGTACATTCCACATTTTCATCTACACCTTTAATGAAGGGAAATTCTCTTGTATTGTTATCATTTATACTGCACTTACGTTTCGGCATTATGCGGATGAAAAACGAAAAAAATACTGTATAATAATACTAATACGCATTAAATCATTTGGTAGATGCTCACTGAACACTGTTTTGGTCGACTTTCGAATTTTAGTTCGAGATTCAAACCGAGGGTCCACTGTAACCAGAAATTGATAAAGTAACACTACTAAAACACGGAATAAAATCCATTACCCAAAGATTTTTTTTTCCAGGAAGGACCCTTAAAAAGCGGGACATTTGGAATAAATTCGGGACACCGGGACATTTTATCAAAAAACGGGACTGTCCCGGGAAAAACGGGACGAATGGGAACCCTACTATAGAGAGAAGAACAGAATAGGATTACTACACCCTCAGGCATGTCGTAGACGGCGACTGGTGTGAGTGCTTGTGGCTGACAACCTTGTCACGTAAAACAAATTCCCACAGACACCACTGCTGCAAGAGAATGTGATTGGTGCAGGCGTTTGGCAATGGTGGCTCCATGCTCCATAAGGAACGCAACGGGGCATGATGATGTGAAGCCAGTTTTATCTCGTATGTGTAGCTCTCATTAACAAAAAAACCAAAAACAAAACAAAATTTAAATCATGTGAGAAACTTGTATTTAGCCTGTCAAAGCTCCTTAGATCCTGGAATGTTTAGTGAGGGGCGCTAATGTTACATTACTTCAGAAGCGCATTAGTTTCGGGGGCTCTCAGTCCCTGATTTCTGCTTTCGCTTCCGTCTCGTTACCCCGTGGGTGGCAACCAGCGAGAAAGGTTCGGGCCTCGGCAAGGCAAACAAACTGGGACCATATGCTATCGCTTGATAGGTCACGTGATCTCGAAACAGCAAACACGCACCATGACAATCCAGATGCTGCCATCGCTGTTACTGCTGCTGCCACCACCTTGGTGTGGTGCCGACATGTGGTGCAATGTCTTGAGTCTGATACTTATGCTCTCTTATTTTTTAACCCCGATGGAATCAGACATCGGTTCCAGATATAAAAATGTTGTTTGATTTACCCTTGATCGTTGATTTTTATAACCTTAGATTTCTTGTACTCACAAAGTGTGAACGGTGTGAGATCAACTAATTCTTTGCGTCTTTTTCTCCCCCAATGACTTAAATTCTCTTACACAGCGTGATGGGAAAAGTCAGTCCGTACTTTTAAATTTTTGTATCGTTATTTTGGGAAAAAAATGTAAAAAGAAGAAGCAATTTTTGAGAATTGATTATAATCTTTATTTTTTAAATTTTTTTCCCCGAAACAAAATAACAATAAAATAATTGTTGTTGGTCATTGTTGATTAGAATCGCCGACGCCACTGCACTCCGGGCAAACCCATAGGTGCTCAGTCTCCGTTGCAATTGTCGAAGTGTATGAATGCTAACTGATCATGTCGCGCGCTGGTAGTATACACAAGTGGTTCTCAACATTGGTCATACGGTCCCTTAGGGGACCATGCCATATTTCTTGGGGGCCACAGTAAGGCGGTAAAGTACCGTTTTTTCAGCTAACACTCACTATGAGAGGGGGGGGGGAGATCACACGGAGGTAAATGAGGATCTGAAGGGGTCATATGCAAGAAAGGGTGAGAACCCCTAATATACAAGATCGATGCATCGTCTCATGCGTCCATACCTGCTAGTCTTACGTTTATGTCAAATTCCAGCAATCTTAGCCATGTTGATTAACTTACTTACTTAGTCGTTCCCCTTCTACCGTGAGGTGTAGAGGTTTGGAAGAGAGAGCGCCAGAATATCCTATCGACTGTCTTCCTCCTGGCCTGGTTCCATTCTAGTCCTCGGTCCTTCAAAGATTGTTTAATGTTGTCCTCCCAGCGGACTCTGGGTCGTCCTGTGAGTCTGGGTCCCTGGCTCTTTGTTTCCCATGGCTGTCGTGGTAGCCGATCTTCTCCCTTTCTGCAGACATGGCCAAACCATCTTAGTTGGGACTGTTCTACTTGGGTCTGCAGGTGGTGGGATTTTAGGCCTTGACGTATCGTCTGGTTGCGGACCATGTCTCTTCTTGGTACTTCAACCACTTTCCTCAGATACCTCATTTCTGAGGTTTGGATCTGGCTTATGTGGGTTGTAGTCATTGCCCATGACTCACATCCATATGTCAAGACTGGGGCATAGGTGGATGTTGCGTAGCAAATGTTGCGTAAGAATTATATGTGTTGATAAATGTCCCGTGGATGATGTTACATTTGCCACACAACGTTGAGGGTGTTGTATTTCATCTGCTTCTCTAAAGGTATAACAATCCTGGCCTTTGCAGAGTAGTGTGCCACCCTCAGACACCAGGGATGATGAGGCGTAGTAACTTGGTGTCTGTAGTCTGGTTTAAGTGTGATGTAGATGTGTATACAGACAGTGAGCATTACGAACAAGTCAATCCACACAATGACGTCACGTTAACTCACGATGTGAAAAGTCAATGATGCTTGCAACAGCTAGTGACGGTTTTGTATAATTTATTATAAACGCCACAATGACGAAGTGTGTAGACATAAACAAGCAGGTACATCATAGGTACGATCAAACAGTCATTATTACATATGTCGTCAGTTCAACAGGCACAGCAGACAGCATCAAAATAATGTGCATTATATGCCTTTTAGGATATCATGACAAGCTGTACACGTAGTCAGGTAGTGAACTTCCCCTTTCCATAAGGGCTAGTAGATATCAACTAGGAGATTAAATATGGTCTCCTCTATTTGACCTCAACAAGACAGGCATGTCTTTTGAGCGTCACATTATCGTCCTCTATTGTCCAGCAAACAGCAAAGGTATCAAACCTAGATCCATCAACAAAGTTCAGGAAGCAAATAGTCCGTAGGACAGGCATCAATCGATGCGTTACAATCTAAGTGGATCGTGAGCTGAGCAAACTAGTCATATCGTAGACTTTAGAATAAGGCAGGCTAAGCAAAAGTCAACATCACAAGATGGCGATAAAGTTACTCAGCCAAAAAAGGGATTTAATTACCTGTTCATAAGGAATTAAATGAATAATCACATATGCCTCCAGGCATTAGGAATAACACAGAGATATATCATCTCAAGATAGGAACAACAATCATGAGGACTCCTTCCTGAATAAACTAAGCGAAGACTAGCACATAGCTACGTCTCGCCTTCACAGCTTCTCAGCACAGACTGACCTGGGCGGAAATCGTTTTACCAACGCCACAAAAAGGGACATGCGCAGAAAACGCGAATCGAATACAACTCAGGCCAATTTACGAAACGAAGAATGTTCTACGATGTTCGACTTAAGACCTATTACCTTAAAAGGAAATGAATCTTGAAACATTGCGATTGCCAACTGTTTTCAAAGAACTGACGATCTGAGCGCTCCATATATGGTCGTGACTCAAAATCGTTCACACAGCTATCGGCAACCCTAGCTATCAAGATAAGACAACTTCTTAACGATAGCTATCAAGATTAGACGACTGTAGAAATAAAAGTGACTACAATTTCATGAATTCCTTCCCATGCATTAAAAAATGAATCTAGTCAGAATGCATGGTCAGAATAAGTTGCTACAAGTTTTTAGCAGCAACATTACCGCCACCTCCCGATTAAAAAAAAATGTGCAACATTTTTTTTTAAAAAATATCCAAGAGTAAAACCAAAAAACGGTTTAACAACGCACGAATTATGCGGGGATAAGTAATTGCACTGCCTAATATGAGGCTAAATTGACACATAAAGTGTCTGGTGAGAATATTTCTCAACAGATAAAAAATCTGATTTAAAAAATATATCGGGGAGGTGCCACCAACACACACTACGCTTGCATGAAAATACAATATAAATATGCAAGTTCATATCATTATAATCAAATAGCAGTGTCATAATCTAATACCGCTTAGAATGGATGTACACATCTGATATTGAATGTTAAATATTACATTATCTAAATGTTTAATATTACCATTACACAATGAAATTAAATATAAATGAAGATCGAGGACACATCTCCTGTCGTTCCAAAGAAACTGTACAATGTGGAACTCTCCATGTTTGACAATAGAAAGGTAGCTTCTCAGATCAACAATAACGTGCTGAGAAAAAACAAACAATATAATTCTATTTAATAGCCATTAAGTTTCATACTATACAATACATTATTATTAATAATTGTGGCCTTTGGAACTTTCGGCCCTTATATTAACTACTCAGTCTTTTTCTTATATTAAAGATGGGAACAGAAGAAGATGATAACAAAGCACAATAGTATGTGTTCACCTAAAGTGAGGACAGATGTGCTAATGTATTGTAGTAATATAGGTGTGTTATGGCTCTGTCGTATATCTAGAAATAGAACAGAAGTATTAGTTGGAATCATGTGGGCATCTAGACAGAATGTCAGCCATCACATTATCCGACCCACGGATAGCTCGTACCGTGAAGTGAAAAGGTTGAAGAGCAATAGCATATCGAGTGGATCTCGAACTCTTCAAGTTCTTAGTCTGAATAGCTGTAAGAGCTTTCTGATCAGTTTCTAGAATGAAATGTGCGCCCAGGAGGAATCTTTGTAGTTTGAGAATAGACCAAACCATAGCTAACAATTCACGGTCTAAAACCGAGTAGTTCCTCTCTGCCGCATTTAGTTTTCTAGAAATGTACATGACAGGATGCAGAGTTTCAGCATATTCCTGCATAAGTGCTGCTCCGATCCCAGTGGATGAAGCATCACTTCGAAGAACAAAAGTTCTATCAAGAGTAGGTAATCTTAGGATGGGAGGAGAAGAAAATATACTTTTAATCTGGTCTAAGGAAGATTGACATTCCTGAGACCAACGAATCAGATTAGGTGACCCTTTCTTCAACAACGTTGACAGAGGTGCCATTATCGAAGATAGATTCGGAATAAATCTCCCATAGAATTGGATTAACCCCAAGAGACTCCGGACTTGTTTCTTCGTTTTAGGTACAGAGATGTTCAATATTTTCGAAGTATTGTGGTCTTCTGTCTTCAAGAGACCATGACCAACACGATGACCCAAGAAAGAAATTTCACCAAAACCAATATAAGCTTTAGAAGGTTTTTGCTGTCAGATTATGCTCACGTAGAGTAGACAGTAGGTCATATAAACCCAGATAGTGATCTTCCCAAGAATCACTGAAGAGACAGATATCATCTAAGTAAGCGATGACATCTGAACGATGAGAAAGAATTCGACGCATCATGCGAACGAAAGTAGCAGGGGCGTTCATAAGACCGAAAGGCATTACATTCCATTGAAATAAACCCCTAGGTGTAGAGAAAGCAGTCAGAGGTTTGGCATGATCTGCTAAAGGCACTTGCCAATAACCTTTTGACAAGTCAAGTTTAGTGAAGAATCTAGAATTAGAAAGTCTACTAAGTAGATCCTCTAGTAAAGGCATAGGTTCAGCATCGAACTTTGTGACTTGATTTAATTTGCGATAATCAACGCAAATTCGTATGTTCTTATCTTTCTTCCGAACAATAACCATGGAAGAAGAATATGGAGAAGTCGATGGTTCAATTATGTTTAATTGGATCATTTCATCCAATTCCTTTTCCACTTGTGACTGAAAGTGTATAGGGATAGGATACGGCCTAACCCTAATAGGATTACTGTCGGTAAGAATTATGTCATGTTCTATGACATTCGTGTGACCAGGGATGTCGGTTAGAACATCCTTAAATGTCTGTAACATCGACGAGACTTGACGATGTTCATCAACAGAAAGATTAGGAGAAAAGGACACATCTTTCCAAGATTCCATAGAATGTAGTGGAACCACTGGAAGAGGGAGATCGACATCAGAAAAAAACAGATTCCTCATCCTGTATGACAGACAGGGATGAGTAATGACCATGAGGTACCGAAGATTCGTCCGTTGCCTGAAAAATAGGCAGCAAATAGTCTGGACGCTCATGAAATTCCGTCAGCATGTTGATATGGAAAGTCTTATGCTTTCCATCTATATCGACCACATAGTCAACATCGGAAATTCGTGAGCTATTGCATATGGACCTTTCCATGCAATCAGAAGTCTATTTTCCCTACTGGGGAGTAGGACGAATGCTTTGTCACCTGGACAAAGTTGTCGTAGACATCTGTTCTTGTTAGCAAACTGCCTTGCTTTTTCTTTAGCAATTTCTGACGAAGCAGTCGCTAGTTTGCATGCCTCAATGATCTTTTGCCTCAGAGCAATGACATACTCATATGAAGATTGAGTGTCATCACTAATATCATCGGCAGTGATGAGATCGTGTAATAAAGACATAGGGCCGCGCGGACGCGCGCCAAAGACAAGTTCAAAGGGAGAAAATCCTGTGTGCTCATTTGGGACCTCTCTATAGGCAAAGAGAGCCGCAGGTAAAACCCTGTCCCAATCTTGAGGATGGTCTTCAGTTATCTTACCAAGTAAAGTCTTGAGCGTTCTATTCAGACGCTCAACTAACCCATTAGACATAGGATGATAGATGCTACTGAGAGATCTTTTAATGTGTAAGGTAGACATTACTTGAGACATAGTATCAGATATGAGTTGAGTTCCATGGTCTGACAGTATTTCTCTGGGGAACCCCAAGCGAGAAAATATCAGCCAAAGAGCATCTGCGATATCTGTAGTAGATATGCTCTTTAGAGGGATAGCCTCTGGCCAACGTGTGCACATATCGACACATGTAAGAATAAACTGATGTCCTCTGGCCGACTTTATCTTAAAAGGGCCAATAATATCTATGGCCATTTTCTGGAATGGCCGAAATAGGGATGTCAGCAGCCTGGATAGGCGCAGCATGTCGTGGTCCTCTAGATTTGACCTCCTGACATACCTGACATGATCGGCAGTATATACGGATGTCCTTGTTAACAAAGGGCCAAAAGAAAGCCGCAAGGACTCTCGACTTTGTACGGGAAAATCCCATGTGTCCAGCACATTGCGAGTCATGAGCATGCTGCAATATTTGCACTCTCATACTCTTGGGAACAAGAATTTGCGAATGTGCTGACGTAGCCGAGTCTTGTACCATACGTACAAGTACGCCGTTTTTCATTTCTATCCAAGATTTTCTTTGTGTATCCTTATTTGGATCACCTTTCTTCGCAAGAATGAAGAATTTCTTTAGCGTAGGATCTTCTTCTTGTAATTTTATGAACGAGTCACGAGAAATAACCAAGGTACTATCTTGGCTATGAACTTCATTATCATTATTCAACGACGTTTGCGGTGTTTGTAGAGCTTGTGCTCTTGTAACCACTGCATTGGTAGCTTGCATATTATCATCTTCCCAAGCAGCAATCTGCTGTGGGGTACATTCCCTAACTCCGTGGATACGACCAATAATAAGGTCCGCAATTGGATTAGGTAAGAGACAGGCATGCACATCTCCTGTAAAGAAAGGAGTGGCAATGTGAATTATAGCAGTAGGATATTTCTCTAGAGTGCCGCCAAATGTGACACATTTGATAACCCTT
The DNA here is from genome assembly GCA_024509875.1 of Oreohelix idahoensis. Taxonomy (NCBI): domain Eukaryota; kingdom Metazoa; phylum Mollusca; class Gastropoda; order Stylommatophora; family Oreohelicidae; genus Oreohelix; species Oreohelix idahoensis. The sequence goes on along the minus strand of JAMPIV010002276.1, from coordinate 99,817 downwards.
CCTGTCGCACAGGATGGATCTACAAGCGATTGTCTAACACCAATAGTGGTGCATCCGGAATCGAAAAGTAGTGAGACCGGAGTATTATTAACAAGAACCTTATGTAGGATTAGAGAACCTCTCCCGTCATGTGCAACCGAAGCAGGAAGAGCGGGGAGAGGGTGACCACAACTCAAAGTCGATATTGTAGTCGGTTCGAACAAAGTACTGCATTGGGGGCACTTGTTTGCTCTTCCAAAGTCAAATGAAGAACAAGTGACAGCGTCAGAGTTTTTATTATCAGAAACCTGATTACAGGCTCCCTGAGATTCTTGTTGAACCGAGTTAGCCTGCTGATATCTCTTTTTTTTTGTATTGAGATCTACCGCGACTATTATTACCTCTGAAGTTATCACTGTTGTTATTGTCTCTGTAGTTATTATTGTCTCTATTATAACTGTTATCATGTTTCGAACTACAGTTTCCATGATTATTATCATGTCCACATTGATGTGAACATCTATTTGTTTGGTTTTGAGGTCTACGCGAGGAAAAACCTCTGTTACCATATCCTCTTCTGAAATGCCTAAAATTATTATGTTGGAAGTAACGAGGACTGTCAGCTCGTCTCCAATTCTTCGACGAAGAATCACCCTGAAATTGATTTCCATAGTTTTGACCGTAACTACGGTTACTTTTCTTATCAAAATTTTGTTGGAATCTATTACTAGTGTTTTGACTATAAGGTGCTGCCGAAGCAACTGGCAGACCTTCTTTTACTTTAGAGTTACCAATGGTTGCGTGAGGATGAGCAGTTATGTATTGGCTACAGAAATCTTCCATTTCTTTTATTGTTTTAGGTTTACGTTCATGAAGGAAAGCAAGGAAAGACTCATTAACAGAAGACATGACTTTGTCTCTAAGTATTAAGTCCATAAGTCCTTCATAAGTTTTTTCTGTCTTAGACAGCTCCACCCAACGTAAAAAAGTAAGACGTGTCTTTGAAATAAATTCAGAGAATTGCACACCAGTTTCTGGTAACATATTTTTAAATTGAAGACGATAGCCGTCTTCGTCAAGTTGGTATTTTTTTAACAATATAGCCCTGACAACATCATAGTTGTTCTTGTCAGGCTCATCTACCATGCTTAACATACTCAAAGCATCACCTCTAAGTATTTTGGACAAATGATAAACCTGCAATGATTTATCTATGTTATGTACTTTACATGAAGTTTCAAATCTGTCCAAATAGAATGTTATATCGTCGATGGAAGCATTGAATGGTGGTAGGTTAAGTTTGAAAGTGCTTGCATTAGTCTTATCTGAGACCTTATTTGCATCATTAGCATTACCTATGTTCATCACCCTTAATTTCTCAACTTCCAAAGCTAAGAGTTTTTCTTCATGCTCCATTTTTGCTTTTCTCTCATCAGACTCTCTTTGTAACTTCCTTTCTTCAGCTTCAGCTTGTTTTTCTAATCTTTTATTTTCAGCCTCTTTTTCAAGTCTTTTATTTTCAGCCTCTTTTTCAAGTCTTTTATTTTCAGCCTCTATTTCAAGTCTTTTATTTTCAGCCTCAAGTCTTTTCTCTTCAGCTTTTGCTTCTGCTTCTCTTTTTTGTTTTTCCATTTCCATTTGGAATCTTTTTTCATCCACCTGCATTTGCAGTTTCTTTTGTTCAGCTTCCATTGCTTTATCATATTGAGCAGTTGCAAATTCTTCTAACTTATCACCAGTCTTCCCAAGCAATTTACCCTGCTCAATAAAGTGCTCAAATGCAGCCATGATGAAAAATAATATGAGTCCACAACCTGAAATAATTAATTATCTTATTTCAAATTTAATTATAACAAGTCTTAAATGAAGCACTTGTTTACTCACAACACTATATTATTATCCCAATCTCTGTGGGAAACAAGTCTTATATCAAAGAACTTGTGTATATACCTTTTTGAAATATCATCAATCAACTCTTGATCATAGGTGCACTTCCCATTCAATAGTGCACAATACTATTCATCATTTATTAATCATCAGTGTAGTAGTAATGCATAAGCATAACCCACTATTAAATGTGAATTAACTACTATAAGTGTAACCAATGACTATGTAAACACAATCACAATGTAAACAATAACAATGTAAACATTACACTGTAAACAATACAATGTAAACAATACAATGTAAACAATACAAAGATTTAGCAACAATACGAATACATTCGTAGAAATCAACAAAAAAATAAAGCGAAAATTAAAGAAATATCACAAAAAATGTGATGATATCTACGAGAAGATAACACAAATACAAGACACCACAGTGTATAAACAAAAATGTTGTATGAAACTAAACTATAGTAAAGAGGAGGCTAGCAAATACGAACAAATCAAAACAGAACTAAAGAATGCAGAAAAATAAGGAAAACAATACTAACACATGTCATCACAACTAACAAAAAATAGCAACAGCAGTCGCTTTGCAAATTCCAGTATCGGAAATTTGCACACCCTATAGAAAACGCTCACGATAGACGACCTCTATCACGTGGTATGATCTAAGGGAGACTCCGCCCAACCGAAAACCCGCAGAAACATAAACATATAAATATAAATATACAAATAACACATAAACATATAACATGTAAACAAAAGAATGAGATGAAACACAGAAGACTCAGTAGAAGTATAAGGGCACAGTTCACAAACAAACAGGCCACTTAACTTATGGAACTCCAATCGTCAGTACAGCAAACAGGATGTAATCAGCATTCTGAGATCAAAGATCCAACGTTGATTGCCATCTGTACTTGCATCAAAACAGCTACGACGATGGTTGAGACTTGAGTTTTCAAACGATACATGCAGTGTACAAGAAGTGTAGAACTCGTCAGCGATGGAACTTGGCCTTCTCCAAAGCAGAACAGCAACAAATCGATTCTCCCGTATGTAACAAAACTGGGAAATGTCACTTTCTTGACTTGGAACAGCAATTGTTGAAAATTCCAAAAAAAAGTTCCTGGGCAACGCCGAGTAATTTCGTAACTCTGCACTTCTGTTGTTGTCTTGTAGATGTTGTCTGTAGACTGTTGTAGAGTGCTGAATGAAGCGGGTAAGGGACCCCGAGTATGCTGGTACCAGATCAAACCAGCTTATGGCCACCAAATGTAGCGTAGCAAATGTTGCGTAAGTATTATATGTGTTGATAAATGTCCCGTGGATGATGTCACATTTGCCACACAACGTTGAGGGTGTTGTATTTCATCTGCTTCTCTAAAGGTATAACAATCCTGGCCTTTGCAGAGTAGTGTGCCACCCTCAGACACCAGGGATGATGAGGCGTAGTAACTTGGTGTCTGTAGTCTGGTTTAAGTGTGATGTAGATGTGTATACAGACAGTGAGCATTACGAACAAGTCAATCCACACAATGACGTCACGTTAACTCACGGTGTGAAAAGTCAATGATGCTTGCAACAGCTAGTGACGGTTTTGTATAATTTATTATAAACGCCACAATGACGAAGTGTGTAGACATAAACAAGCAGGTACATCATAGGTACGATCAAACAGTCATTATTACATATGTCGTCAATTCAACAGGCACAGCAGACAGCATCAAAATAATGTGCATTATATGCCTTTTAGGATATCATGACAAGCTGTACACGTAGTCAGGTAGTGAACTTCCCCTTTCCATAAGGGCTAGTAGATATCAACTAGGAGATTAAATATGGTCTCCTCTATTTGACCTCAACAAGACAGGCATGTCTTTTGAGCGTCACATTATCGTCCTCTATTGTCCAGCAAACAGCAAAGGTATCAAACCTAGATCCATCAACAAAGTTCAGGAAGCAAATAGTCCGTAGGACAGGCATCAATCGATGTGTGACAATCTAAGTGGATCGTGAGCTGAGCAAACTAGTCATATCGTAGACTTTAGAATAAGGCAGGCTAAGCAAAAGTCAACATCACAAGATGGCGATAAAGTTACTCAGCAAAAAAAGGGATTTAATTACCTGTTCATAAGGAATTAAATGAATAATCACATATGCCTCCAGGCATTAGGAATAACACAGAGATATATCATCTCAAGATAGGAACAACAATCATGAGGACTCCTTCCTGAATAAACTAAGCGAAGACTAGCACATAGCTACGTCTCGCCTTCACAGCTTCTCAGCACAGACTGACCTGGGCGGAAATCGTTTTACCAACGCCACAAAAAGGGACATGCGCAGAAAACGCGAATCGAATACAACTCAGGCCAATTTACGAAACGAAGAATGTTCTACAATGTTCGACTTAAGACCTATTACCTTAAAAGGAAATGAATCTTGAAACATTGCGATTGCCAACTGTTTTCAAAGAACTGACGATCTGAGCGCTCCATATATGGTCGTGACTCAAAATCGTTCACACAGCTATCGGCAACCCTAGCTATCAAGATAAGACAACTTCTTAACGATAGCTATCAAGATTAGACGACTGTAGAAATAAAAGTGACTACAATTTCATGAGTTCCTTCCCATGCATTAAAAAATGAATCTAGTCAGAATGCATGGTCAGAATAAGTTGCTACAAGTTTTTAGCAGCAACAGTGGAGCGGTATACAGCCATCTTCGTTTTCTTACCAACCTCTCTTTCTTGCTGAGGAATTCTCGATTTATGGCCTGAAAAAAGTCTCCCTGCTGCTGAGGATCTGAAGGGGCCATGTGCAATAAAAAAAAGGATGATAACCCCTGATATACACGATCGATGCATCATCTCATGCGTCCATCCCTGCTAGTCTTACGTTTATGTCAAATTCCAGCAATCTTAGCCATGATGATCAACAATAAAATAAATTATTTAAATGGCTGATAAACTAACGTTACAAGAGACAATAACAACTTGCTGCCCACTATGAAGTCATATGTTGAACATGAGGGATTTTACGTTGAGTTGCAATTTTAATTAATACTTGAGAATTTACGTAATAAAATGACAGTAAATTTTCTTTATCTTGACGTTTGTTTCATTATTTTTATTTCTGTCTCCAATTCTCTTCTCATTGTATTTTTTTTTGGGTCTACCTCTGCATTTCTTACCCCTGAGATTCCAGAACTGTGACTGTCTGGTAATGCTATCAAAATGGCTTCTTCAGTGTGTGTCTTATCCATCGGAAGCGTCTTCTTCTCATCTCTTGTTCCACTGGCACTTGTCTGGTTCTTGTCACAGTTGCGGTATTGGATATGTATGACGACATAACAATAAAATGAGGAACAACCAATTCTCTGCGGTAGATTTTTTGGTTTTTTTAACAACGAAAAACTGTTTGGAGATGTCAGGAACCTTGAGCTGACTGCTGCCTTTATTAGAGTCATTAATATAGAAGTCTGAGGGTGAACGAAATGTCAGGAACCTTGAGCTGACTACAGCTTTTATTAGAGTCATTAATGTAGAAGTCTGAGGGCGAACGAGATGTGAGGAACCTTGAGCTGACTACTGCCTTTATTAGAGTCATTAATGTAGAAGTCTGAGGGTGAACGAGATGTCAGGAACCTTGAGCTGACTACTACCTTTATTAGAGTCATTAATGTAGAAGTCTGAGGGTGAACGAGATGTCAGGAACCTTGAGCTGACTACTGCCTTTATTAGAGTCATTAATGTGGAAGTTTGAGGGCAAACGAGATGTCAGGAACCTTGAGCTGACTACTGCCTTTATTAGAGTCATTAATGTAGAAGTCTGAGGGCGAACGAGATGTCAGGAACCTTGAGCTGACTACTGCCTTTATTAGAGTCATTAATGTGGAAGTCTGAGGGCAAACGAGATGTCAGGAACCTTGAGCTGACTACTGCCTTTATTAGAGTCATTAATGTAGAAGTCTGAGGGCGAACGTGATGTCAGGAACCTTGAGCTAACTACTGCCTTTATTAGTGTCATTAATGTAGAAGTCTGAGGGCAAACGAAGAAGAAGAAAAAGTACTTAGGGCTTACATAAAATAAGAACAGCAATTTAACCACAAACACAGACATTTCCGTGCATTAATTTCTTGGAACAAGAGGTGAGAAGAGGTCGCTGGCTATGGGTTAAGACACATGGGTTAAGACACATGGGTTAAGACACATGGGTTAAGACACATATTGAAGAAGCCTGTCGATAGCATTACAATGTATTCATTCTTCTGGCATCCCAGTGTAATACAAGCAGAGATGGACCAACAACACACGGAGAAGACAAATGGAAGCACAAATTAATTTGACGAGGAACACGTGGAAAAAACGAGCTGATGGCACGTGACAAGGTGACTTGGCATGTGTTTGTCGAAAGCCTATGCTCCTTGGGGAGCTAAAGGATGTTGATCTTGGGTCTACCTTTCTTAGAATCGGATTGATAAAGTGGTTAGAGCTTTTGCCTCTCGCAGCAAAGTTGCGTGATTTCAAGTTCGAAACATGGAAGCATCACGCTATAATCTACTGTAATCTACTGGTAATGCTATCAAAATGGCTTCGTCAATGTATATCCTATCCATCGCCAGATTCGTCTTCTCATCTCTTGTCTCACTAGCACTTGCCTGGTTCTTGTCATCAGTTCCACATTGGTGGCTTTGTTCCATTTCAATCTGTCCATTCTACGCAAGCACCCATTTATTGAAGTCTGCATCTTCTGGGATGTGCCTTGTTGTTTTCTATATTTTATCATCATCATCTCATCTCAGCCCGTAACCCGTCATGGGTCGTAGAGGTGCCATGGTGGAAGCATCAGCAGACAGGGTCCTCCACTGCTCTCTATCCTCAGCAATGCGTACAAGTGTGGAAAAACCGTGTCCTGCCCATTCTTTGATGTTATCAGCCCAGGATTTTCTCTGCCTTCCTCTTCTCCGTTTACCTTCGACTGTCCCCTGAAGGATCGTTTTCGAAAGGGAGTCATGACGAGTTACATGCCCAAACCAGGCAAGCTTTCGATGTTTCACTATATTTTATACCTTTGTTTAAATCCTTTATCCCTGTGTTTTTGTCTCCATCTTTTACTCTTACCCTGGGTGCTTTCAGAACAAGGACTGCCTTGTATTTACAACATCATAAACAAACTTTAAAGTCCGCTGGGAGGACACCATTAGACAATCTTTGAATGGAACCAAGCCAGGAGGAAGACAGCCGATAGAATAGTATGGCGCTCTCTCTTACAAACCTCTAAACCTCACGGTAGAAGAGGAACAACTAAGTAAGTAAGTATAAAGAAACTTTAATTCAAACAAATAAAAAAGTCAACAAATTAGAACAAGCCATGCGAAGCCAAAAGCTCATATACGTAAGGCTTTTTCCAGCATGTCTTTTATTTCATTTTTCAAACAATCTACTCCTGTTACAGCATGTTTCAATTATTTCCTTCTCAGGGTATGCCCACATTTTTAAAACGACTCCCGCTTTTTTGATTCTTTACTTGTTTTAAAATGTTCCTTTCTGGGATTATCAAAAGTGCCTGTTAAATTATACTAAGACTGTAAAGTGCCTGTTCAATTATACCAAGACTGTAAAGCCAAAAGTGCCTGTTAAATTATACCAAGACTGTAAAAATCAAAAGTGCCTGTTAAATTAGATCAAAACTGTAAAGTCTAAAGTGTCTGTTAAATTATACCAAGACTGTAAAGTTCACAGTTAACTAAAACCAGAGTTGTCAAGTCACTGTTAAATTACATCAGGATTGTTTAAATTCTCCGTTAACTTATAACATGATAGTCATAATTTACTCGTACTATTACATTGCGTCAGGATTGACAAAATTCACCGATAAATTACATTTGTACTGCCAAAACTCACTATCAAATTACATCGGGACTTTCAAAATTCACTGTTAAATTACATTGGGATAGTTAAAAGTGTATGATAATGTACATCCGGGCTGACAAAATTCACTGTTAAATTACATCGATATTGTCAAAATTCACTGTTAAATGTCATCAGGTTTGTCAACATTTGGGGCTAAACTATATCAGATTTGAAAAAAACTGACTATTAAATTGCATCAGGATTGTTCATAAAAAAAGGTAAAGGATCCCGTTACACGCCCATTGAGGCATATTGGGAATATAGTGTTAGGCCCATATTTTCTTGACCATCGGCACACTAGGGGTGATGTGGTCAGAATTGTTCATAGTCACTGTTAATTTACATCGGGTTGATAAATATTAACTGTTTAATTACACCGGGATGATAAATAGGAGGTAGGTAGGATCCCGTATACACGCCCATTTTGCCATATTGGGAATATGGTGTTGGGATGATAAATATTAACAGTTAAATTATATCGCGATGATAAATATTAACTGTTAAATTACATCTTCTTGGCAGCAAGTGAATTATTTGGTTCTGTAAATCGTGGTTCCAGATTAATTTCTGTTAACGCTCCTCCATTGCCATTCAAATAGTCTGTGAAGCACAAGTCCTCAAAAGTTCACTCCACTCTTTAGTACCCAATGTTATCCATTCCAGGATCCCGTTACACGCCCATTGAGGCATATTGGGAATATGGTGTTAGGCCCATATTTTCTCAACCATCGGCACACTAGGGGTGACGTGGTCAGCATCACGCCGGCCGCCTTAACCTTCCCAGAGTTGCTCTGGTACCCAATTGGGGCTGGGTCGACCCAGGAGCCGTTTGCGGCCTAAAAAAAAATCCCACCTCATATGGGGATCGAACCATGGACCACTGAGCTAGGAAGCCAGTGCACTAACCACTATACTACCGCGGCTCCCCATTCCAGGTCATTCCATATCTTCTTTACCACTCTTAACGTTGTGTCCAGTTCCTTTGTCCATACGTTATCGGTCTCCTATATTTTTCTTACATTGGGGATTCCACAACAAGCACTGGCTTATAGTGCTATCAACATAATATTTCAATATGTGTCCTATCCAACGCTAACGTCCTTTTCTCACCACTTGTTGCACTTGTATTTGTCTGGCTCTTCCATCCCTTTGTTGTCTGTTCATGCCTTCTTGAATCCTCTTACGTATGTGTAGAATTCCCTTGTCCATATGTTTACGGTCTCTTGTTTCTTTTATCATGGGGTTTCCACATCAAGGACTGTCTTGTAATGCTGTCGACTGAATTCCTGAATATGTATCCAGTGCTTTCTCCTCACCACTTATTCCACTGGTATTTCTCTGATTCCTTCCATTAGCTACACGGATGTTATATTTGTACAAGAAAAGATAATAATAATAATAGCCTCTTCAGTCATAACTGACTTTAGGAATGCGCCCCTGAGATGACAGACCTTAGTTGCTTATTTTCTTTGTGTTCCTTTCGATGTTTTCTATTCTCTTCTGCTTGCCGTGAGAGCTTGTTTTCGCCAAATCTGAGGTGGCGCCGAAGAGAGTATCGCCACTTGGTGATATCGGCAGCTTCATCCTCCCAGGTTGCTAGGTCTATGTCCAGTGTCCTCATGTCTCTCTTGCACACATCTTTGAACCTCAGCTGCAGTCGCCCAACTGTTCTTTTGCCATCTGCCAGTTGTCCGTAGAAGATATCTTTCGGGATGGGACCATCTTCCATGCGGCGAACATGGCAAAGCCAGCTTTGCCTGCGTTATCTAAACAGTGTACACATGCTTTGAAGGTCAGCACGTGACAACACCTCTACATTTGTCAAGAAAAGATAAATGCTGTCCAATTTAGCACATAGTAGGGAAGGGAAGAGTTTAGGACTTCACCGACATAAGGTCTCAGCTTTATAAGGTGGGGGTGACCTGTTCCCTTCCCCCTTGCCTCTGTCTTTCCTAACTCAGAGCAGAGTCAGGTACCCATTTATAGCCGACTAGACTGGAACGTGACGCTACCAGATTTCGAGCCCAGTAACCATGCCCCGAGAAGCAAGAAGCCTAACCACACTGCCACTCAACCCTCAATGTGAATAGGCGCTTAATAACCCCGCATTATTCCGTTACTCAAAGCCATTACTTAAAAAGTATTGCTTTAATCAGAATGTGAACTCACAGTAGGGAATTATTCAAATAAAGAGATCCACGCATTAGAGTGTGTTTTCACATCATCTTCAGACTCCACGTGAGCGGGACAACACAGCAGATGGGTCAAAAGTCATCGAGTGCGCTTTCCGAGATGAAGAACGTATACAAATCCAGAGGCGCTGCGGGAGTGGATAAGGTTAATTGTGGGCGAGGGATGGTTTCTTTTGGATAACCGGTATAAACATGGGAGAATCTGAGCCCCTATACGACATGTCAAATGTGTCGTGCACCTGAAGATATAGGGTTATTGATCTTATTCTTGCAATTTTGTTTTACAGTTCGTTCTTTTTCTTTTAATGAAAAATGCATTATTCATTTTCATTGGCGCTTCTTCCCGAGCAAGAAGTCACCACTGTAGCTGCTCCCCCTTTTTGGACGCTTTCACCAAGCATTCACATGCTCTTTCAGCGTGTTTTCTGTATCAATTTGGTTTACGTGATGAGGGTGACCCGTGTGATACCGGTGCCCGAAAGAGGAGCAATGAAAAGGAAACCTGGTCCCTACTACGTATGTCGTAAAAAGCGACTATGGAGGGTTGAGCATGGGGCTGGTTACTTTATATGCAATAAAATGTTAAACCACAAAAACGTCATTAAACATGGACAGGTCAACTAAGGACAATAAAAACCGAGACAGGAGAAGATCCTCTCGTAGACAGGCGTATGACACACCACAGAGATAGCCGAAAGGAGTCTGTGCTACTGACTAACCTTTCTCCAGGAGAACGTGGAGAGAACTTGAGATTATGACTGTGACAAAACGGGGCGGTCCCTATCGATCTTTGTTTCACTCCGGCAGTATCGGTACATTTGTGGAACTGATTTTTATTATTTGCTCTCAATTGTCGCACGTTTCTTTCTTCGTTATTTTTCTGCTAAGTAGCATATATTTCATTTTATCAAATTCGACACTACCTGTAGGTGATAATAATCACATTTGCTTGGCGCTGCCCAGATTTGTTGGCTATAGACGCGGCAGATTAACACGTACATCGGCCAGCGCTACCGGCTTAATCACAGATAAGACATGGGTGAACGCATCACCAAAGCTTGGAAAAGGGGAGACAACTTACAGACAGACATGGATGACCAGATTACTTTAGATAAAAGTAAGATTGCTACATCTCGAACACATGGTCATATGCGGTTACCGGTGTGTTTGTAAGTTTGTACACAAGGGCATCGGACATCTTATTACCATTTATAGGAGAGTTGACCTCTGCCTTACGTTCAAAATTATCCGATGTCGGAATATTTTGAAATTATCCCATAACCCGACCTGTTTGAATATGATTGGAGCGTTTATTTAACTCCAGGACAAACGAAGGCGTGGGAAGGCAGGGACTATAATCTGACCATTTTCTCAAGCTAATTCACTTGATAAATCGCTCGCCAAGACTCCAGATTGCTACAGTGAAGAATTATAATTATAATTCCTTCTTAAAATACCGGACACCTTTTATTGGAGTATTTATCAGGACTTAAAATATAGCCCATGAAATCTCTAACGTTTGAAATAAGGAAACCGGGACTGAGGAAAGTAAAGGATCACACACGAAGTCAGATAGGGAACTTATTAAATTAATGACACCCCAGACGCGTGTAAGAGGCAGATTCAAGTCTCTTTTATTCATCTGAGCAAAAAGTCTGTGAGTCAGTATTGGCTTATTCGTGGTACCAGCAGAAAGCACTATCTCTGGAACAAGAAGGGAACCGTGGCCTAAGCTTTAAGGCGAAGGAGCCACGTGGTAGACTCTCCTTGACATTTCTGGTAAACGAGCTACCCCCGACAACCTTGATCAGAGACGAGCGTGAGCAGAGTGAAAAGAACCAACCCACAAGAAGGAGCAGAACCGTCATTGGCAGCTAAGTTCAAATATATGCTGCCACTTGAACTTCTTGTAACATCTCACATTCCATATAGACTGTGATGATATCTTTTCTTGATCCATAACTATTCAAATTATTTTCCAACTGTTAAATCCTAAAGTGATTATTAAATTTTGTTATTGGTAATGTTACAACTGTAACTTCGATTTAAGCATTTTAAAGTTACTGCATGTTTGTCTCAGTCAAATTACTACACACACTCTAAACAGAGCTATACTAGAATAATAGAATTCCACTGAGTAAATCAGGGGGGGGGGGGGGGGCGGGCTTAAACGAGCTGTACTTAAGAAGTGCTTAAATCCTTCATAAAAGCGTCGGCAGAATTAGTGAGTTAACATACTCAGCCAAAGCAGTATTGTTCTGGCTTATTCTGAATATCTTGTGAAGACTCCCTTTGTAATAGAAGTGTCATCACCCTTCTACCTACATCTCTGCCACGAGTAATCTTGTGCGAAGGTAGATAATTTGAAGCCCACATTAGATACTCTTGAGTTTTGGGCCACTGTTGGACCACTACTGCGAAGCAGGGTAGGCAATACCGTCACAGTGATACGTGACAAGAGGGACTTCGCATGTGTTTATTGAAGGCCTATGATCCTTGGGGAGCTGAGAGTAATGATGACGAATGATGATGATGATGAGTATGCCAGCCTCATGCACAACTTCATATTAGTCGCCTTGTACGGCATGACATACCTGAGGCAGTAGTAGTTCTGTTCTTTCTCTTAAGAGACCCCCGGGAACTGCACGGGACAATGTAGCATACTGATACGGGGTCGGGTTTGTTGAATATATTATGTTAATTAGGACACTGTTTGATAGCAAGTGTCGCTAAGAGTATGACCTTTTCAGTCCCCGCACGAACACCGTAACTTTAAAAATACGAATCACTTCTCAAGGCCAAGTTGGGCAATTCACAGAATACTTTATTTAACATCGTGACAGCTCCAATATACTTCAGAGAGAATATGTTCATGCATATAAGGCATCAATATGACGGTCTATAACGTCGTAGTACAGTCCCGAACTAAGAAACATGTCGAAGACATTTTCACACAGTTTATTTTAATATAAGTCACTCACGTACTTCACAGCATCCTCTTCAGATCGTTCATAACATAACTAGACATACCACACGGAGGTTTATGGGTAAGCTAGTGATGGTACAATGTAATGAAGATCGAGGAAAATCATATATCTCTCAGGAGCAAATACACAAGCGTCCAACCCCTTGAGATGCCACACACAGAATCCTAGCAGGGCACGCTTTGGTTAGCCGACTTAAAATGTTCACTTCTGCAAAGGTGGCCAGCAGACGTAATGACGTCACTTACTGAAACCAAGACAACGGTCTCCAAACAAATCAACAAGGAAGTCGAACAACGACAACCAATGTTATGAAATTTACACATAACATCTACTCCCCCCCCCCCCCGTTAAATAATGAAATGACGTTTCATTATTTACGTGGCGTGAGTTTAAAACATCACTGGATTGAAAATATGGTAACATCAAATTTCACAGTTGGTATGAATCGTACAGCATCTAGGTTTGTGCTTCATAGTAGGCAAATAAACTCCCAAGGTGTGGAAGTAAGTAATCGAATTACCAACACCATTGCCTATATACTCGTAGAATACAAATCATTTGGCACTAGTGTGAGGTCACTATAATAAAATCGATCAACATGTAAAATTGAAATTAATATATCAGTCCAGGCATTCACACACCGCACACTGTCCAAACGCCTAATGTCAAGTCAGGTAACATTAGTAATTTAGTCTCATAATGCAAAGCATCAAAATTTAAGTAATAGAGACAATAGATGATATGAGGCAGACAAACCAATCAATAATGGGTGACTGCGACAATTTGTCAAATGAATAATCATTGTGTGTATTTCAGTAGTATATGTCATGAATGCAACATATAACTGTAAGCAATAAAGATATTATTCTCATGTATTGTGAAAATAAATCACAGTATGGCGTATTAGCTCATTAATGTAATAAAGTCGAAGGTGGGTGTGACACAATTGTGGTCAAAACAAACTCAACACTTTCTAAATATTTCATGTTATCAATAATTAATGTCATATAATTGAAGTCCATTTCCTTGATCCAAAGTCATTTTGAATGAAGAACTGTTAATAGCAATTCCACCGATGTATGTAGTAATACATTATTGCGAATGTCCATGATTGTCCACGATGTGATATGTTAATGTGATGAATTCAAATGTTTATTATTACAGTGATTTTCAATCGAGTCAAATCCGAGAAGCAATTTATTTCTTGTTTCCCCTTGCTGTTTTTTTCGACAGTCGTTTTATGGTTACTTCCCTTTATCTGGCTCTGTAAGTCGATTTATTGGGGAAAATATCATATAGTCGTACAAAAATCTCTGGAAAAAATTTCAGTTGTAATCTTTTCTCAATGTCATGTTTTTCAGTATGCATGTGGCATTTATGTAATGCCCTTTAACCACCATACTAGAATCAATACGCTGAGTTCAATGAGATATTAGTCTATTTTGAACATCCAGAAAATCAGCATCATCATGTTGCTGTGCGAACCGTTTTTCGTTCTCAGCAATGTTTCTGTGATAGATGATGTAACTCTGTAGCTTAATTCACGGAATAATAATCGTACTCAATGTCAGACAACCTTTTTGATTATACTCATTGTTGTGGCAACGTATAGATGAATATGACCAATTCGTTATATATGGAATCTTTTGTTGATCAGGTCATCACGTATTATGTCTGTAGATTAGATGTGAACTTGTGAAACATCTGTCTCTGTAGTGTTCACAGGTGCCATAGGATGCTTCATGCATCTTGACAAGACGTCGGCGACGACATTTTGGCTGCCCTGGATTGCCTTGATGTCGTAGTCATAGGGCTGTAGAGCCAAAGATGCTCGAGCGGCTTTTTCGTTCTTGAATCGAGCTGTCTTGAGGTCAGACAAGGCACGTTTATCCGACTCCAGGGTAAATCGAGCTCCCAAAAGATACCGCTGTAATTTGGAGAAGCAGAACACAACAGCAAAGAGCCCCCTTTCAATGATAGGATAACGTTGCTCCATGGGTGTTAATTTTCTGCTTACATAGAGCTCTGGGTGCATGCAGCCTTCAAATTCTTGCATCAATGTCCCACCGATAGCTGTATTTGACGCATCGACTCTGAGGGTGAAAGGTATAGTAGCACCAGGCAATCTCAAAATAGGCATTTTTGAGAAATGAACATTTAAGAGCATTTAAGGCCACATCACAAACATGAGTCCAGATGACTCTGTTTGAGGAATCTTTCTTCACCAACGAAGACAAAACCGAAGTCATATCTGCAAAATTAGGTAGAAACTTCCGATAGAAATTTACTAAACCAAGGAGACTGCGAACTTGCTTCTTAGTTCGAGGAATTTCAAGGTTTAAGATCTTAGAAATAGTAGAGTCCTCAGGTTATAGAAAACCACTCCTATATAGCCTAGAAAGAAAATTTCAGTGAATCCCACTCTCGTCTTAGAGGGTCTAGCAGTAAGGTTATGTAGGTGCAAAGTATTTAACAATTTAACAAAGACTGAATACCTACAATATGTTCATCCCAAGAGCGATGAAATAAACAAATATCATCTATATAGGTGATTAAATCTTCTCGGTCGGAAAAGAGTCTTCGCATCATGTGAACGAAGGTAGCAGGAGCATTAATTAGACCGAAAGACATAAAATTGAATTGAAATAGACCAAGAGGTGTGGCGGAGGCAGTATAAGGCTTAGCTCTATCCGATAATGGCACTTGCCAATAGCATTTTGATAGGTCAAATTTCGTGAAGAACGTAGCAGAAGTCAACTTATCTAGAAGAGACTCTAACAACGGTAATGGTTTGGCGTCCTGAATGGTCAGGGAATTTAACCGCCTAAAATCTATGCAAATTCGAATAGATTTATCTTTTTTCCTAATCAATACCATAGGAAAACTGTAAGGTGACTGTGATGGAGTAATGATGTTCAATTTCATCATTTGTTCTATTTCATCCTGAACCTGAGATTGTAAGTGGATAGGTATAGGATACGGTTTCAACTTGATAGGTTGAAAATCAGTAAGAACGATATCATGTTCAATGATATCTGTATTGTCCAGTGACATCTGTAAGTACATCAGAGAAAGATACCAGTAAATGGGAAATTTGTTCCATCTGATGAGAAAATAAAGTTGGCGAAATGGAAACATCTTTCCAACTCTCAGTAGCTAACATATGAACACTTGGCAACACCAAAAGTGATTCACCTCTATCATACAAGTCAGACCCTTCCTCCTGTATAACAGCCAAAGAAGAATGAAGATTGACAGAGCCGTCAATAGCTTCAAAGACTGGTTTAAGATGTGGAGGACGTGTATGAAACTGTTGCAACATATTAAGATGAAAAGTTTTTTCCTTTTCATTAATTGATAAAAAATAGTCTACATCTGAGAGTTTATCAACAATCTTATAAGGTCCTCTCCAAGACACAAGTAATTTGTTGTCTTTATTTGCCAATAGTACATATGCTTCATCACCCGGCCATAATTGGCGTAGTTTTCTGTATTGGTTGGTAAACAACCTAGCTTTTAAGTTTGCCTTTTCTGACGAATCTACTGTTATTTGGCATGCGTTGATAATCTTTGTTCTCAAATTGACAACATATTGATATGAGGTTTGAACCTCTTCATTCATATCAGCTCCAATCAATAGTTGTTTTAAAATTGACATGGGTCCTCTAGGCTTCGCCCGAACACCAATTCAAATGGAGCAAACCCAGTATGCTCGTTTTTAATCTCTCTGTAAGCGAATAAAATCGCTGGCAAAACTCTGTCCCAATCCGGTGGAAATTTAATGGTAACCTTACCTAACATTTGCTTTAACGTTCTATTTAGAACTTCAATTTTACCATTTGATTGTGGATGGTAGATTGAACTAAGCGATCTTTCAATCCCGAACATTTTCATGACCTTCTTCATTGCGTCTGAGACAAATTGTGTTCCCCGGTCAGATAAAATGTTTTCGGGAAAACCCAATCTACTGAAAACTATAAATAGCACATCTGCGATGTCAACAGTTGTGATTGTTTTCAGAGGTATCGCCTCTGGCCAACGTGTACACATATCAATGCATGTCAACACGTATTTATGCCTCCTAGCTGATGTGACCTTTAATGGCCCAATAATATCAATGGCCATCTTTGCGATTGGTCGCAAAGAAATATCAACTGCCTGAATCGGAGCATCATGTTTAGGCCTTTTTGTTGCCATACCCTGGCACACTGCACATGTGAGACAAAAAGATTTAACATCTTTTGTAACCCCAGGCCAAAAGAAATGTGACAACACTCTTTGTTTTGTCCTTGAAATACCTAAATGACCAGCGCACTCAATGTCGTGGGCATGTCGTAAAACAAATGGTCGAAAACAAGCTGGTACCATAATCTGTTCATTTAATGAGTTAGAGTCTTGAAAATATCTAACTAAAATACTATTTTTCAAAGTATACCAGTGCTTTGCGTTATTATCAAATATCACCTCATCCAATCTAGCAACCTGAAAAAATTTCCTTACGGAAACATCATCCTTTTGTCTTTGAATAAAAGTTTCCTTATCAATGAGTTCCACCTGGAAATTATCATCACTCTCCTCTTTGTCATTATTCATTACCTGAATATCATCAGTATTTTCCTCATGATCATGATTTTCATTATAATTATTATACTCCTTATCATCTATTTCCTCTTCAGTGTCATTTTCATCATCCATACCCTCATCTAACACATTATCACTTTGTATGTGTCTATTTAGTTCAGCACGAGCCTGAGCTCTTACAGTCACAGCATTTGAACATTTGAAATGTTGTTGTTCCCATTTTTCAATTTCATCTTTTGTACATTCATGAATGCCAGGAATGTTTCCTAGAATAACTCCTGCGATTGGGCTAGTCAAGAGGCACACAAGAGTTCTTCCTGTAAAATATGGAGTTTCCAAAAAAACTTCTGCTGTTGTATAGTGCTCCACTGTCCCACCAAATGTAATACATTTCACCTCTTTTCCTGTATAATCTGATTGATCCACTAAAGCTCTGCGTACACCAATTGTCGTTGATCCTGTGTCTCTCAACAGTGACACTAGCTGATTGTTCACAAAACCTTTATTAAGCACCAGTGAACCAGTATTTGGTGTAAGACAAGGTGATATCCTATCACCTTACCTCTTCATACTCCTTATGGACGATGTCATCAAGGCATGTAAGGAGAGAACAAGAAAGTATTCAGTGGGGTACTGGAAGATGAGACAGGTCTATATTTCAGAGCTGGCATTTGCTGATGATGTTGCCCTGATTGCTAAATCAGAGGCACATCTCCAATCCAACCTGCAAGTCTGGAAGGAAGAGCTGGAGAAGAGAGGGATGGTCATAAGCAGCTCTAAAACAAAATCCATGGTGATATCACGAGAAGAAAGAAGACATCAGATTAAGCTGGGAGAACAGGTCCTAGAGCAGGTTGACCACTTTAAATACCTCGGAGCTATTATAGACCGAAAGGGAGGCATCAAAGAAGAGTTGGCCACTCGAAAAGCAGCAGCTGGGAGACTTTTTCAGGCCATTAATCGAGGATTCCTCAGCAAGAGAGAGGTTGGTAAGAAAACGAAGATGGCTGTATATCGCTCCACCTATGTCCCAGTCTTGACATATGGATGCGAGTCATGGGCAATGACTACAACCCATAAAAGCCAGATCCAAACCTCAGAAATGAGGTATCTGAGGAAGGTGGTTGAAGTAACAAGAAGAGACATGGTACGCAACCAGACGATACGTCAAGGCCTAAAATGCCACCCCCTACAGACCCAAGTAGAACAGTCCCAACTAAGATTGTTTGGCCATGTCTGCAGAATGGGAGAAGATCGGCTACCACGACAAGCATGGGAAACAAAGAGCCAGGGATCCAGACCCCGAGGAAGACCCAGAGTCCGCTGGGAGGACAACATTAGACAATCTTTGAAGGACCGAGGACTAGAATGGAACAAGGCCAGGAGGAAGACAGCCGATAGAATTGTCTGGCGCTCTCTCTTCCAAACCTCTACACCTCACGGTAGAAGGGGAACGACTAAGTAAGTAAGAACCAGTATTTTCAAATGAGGACATGACTGGCAAAGGATGTCCGCATAATAATCTTGGTACTTCATGTGGCTGAAATTAAGAATTACAATTAGCACAGTTATTACTGTTGGACAGATCAACACTACACGAATTTGCATGTGCTACACCATTATTATTCTGACTTTGATTACTGTCAATATTATGTACAACAGCATTTGAACGTTCAGGGTTCCTCGACTGCCTGACATTATTGTTCTGATAAGAACCTCTATCGCTACCATAATTATCATTACTTCTATGGTATGATCTTTGTCCTCTGCCTGATTTGGGATTATATCCTCCTCTATTTTGAAAATCATTAGACCTAAATGATGACTGTGGATTGTAATATCCCTCATCATATGAGTTATAATTTCTTTGAGGTTGTTGAAATTTATTTTTTAAAGTTATATCTGCCTCTGTTATTGCCAAAGTTATGGTGTTGATTGATTCTATAGTTTTTGTCAATACTATTAGATCTCTGCCTAGGTGTATTATAATTAACAGATCTGGCAGATGCTGCTGGCAGGGAATCCTTAATGTTATTTCTGCTTAGGATTCTATTTGGATGTGCCACTTTATATTGTCGACCGAAAGTTTCAAGCTTAGCTAAATTCTCTGGTTTCCTCTCCTGCAAGAATGGAAAAATTCTCCACTAATAGAAGACAGTACCTTGTCTCTCAAAATCAAATCAGATAGTCCATCAAAAGTCTTTTCAATTTTGGATAAGTCAATCCATCTAGAAAAGTAAAGTTTACAAGCTGAAATGAATTCAGTAAAATCTTTACCTGAATATGGCAATAATGACTTAAATTTTAACCTGTAACCATCTTCATCCAATTGAGACTTCTTAAGAAGCAAGATTTGTACAGCCTCATAGTCCTTTCTAGCCTGATCATCCATTGTACATACTGCAGTGAAAGCTTCACCCACTAATAGGTTCATGAGCCTACTAGACCAGGTAGTTTTATCAATATTGAATTCTTGACAATAGGTCTCGTATCTATTGAGGAAGCACGAAATATCGTCTATGGATAAGTTACATTTTGGCAAATTGATCTTAAAATGAGCAGAATGATCTTTATTTCTAACCTCACCACTCATAGGATTAACCTGTGGTTGTTGTAGGTTTAATTTTTCAATTTCCAATTCTGCCATTCTGAGTTCTTGTTGAGATCTTATCTCATCCTGAGCTCTAGCATAGGCCAATTTTTCTCTTTCAAGAGCCATCTCTTCTGCTCTTTTTTCCTCTGTATGCAATGACATATATTATAGTAGATGTTATATATGGAGCAAAGAAAAATAACAGAGATACAAACAAGATGACTGAATACAGTGACAAGAGCTAAATTAAGATAATTCAAATAGTCAACCAAGAGAGCAATACATGAATTGTAGAACAAATAAATAAAATGTTGCTCTATTACAATTATAACTAGGCAAGTACGAATTCACAACATTTATGACATCTATTAAATAAATTACAGTAAGGTCAGGCGAACAGTATCACAAACAATAATGGAATAAACTGAATAAAAAATTATACTGAACTTCACTACAAAAACATACTTTACACTGAACATTACTGCACAACTAGACAAAAAATGGATCTGTATACTTTAATTGAGGCAGTATCCCTCACAGCAATGTACGCCGGCCCCTCAATTTGGACTACACAGATGCATAACCTAAAGAACGCCTGTTAATCCTTTTCGACCAGACATATGTCGGTATAGAAATCGAATTACAAGTCCCAAGCCAACCTCCCGCTAATACAATATGTAGACATGAAAATACACATATGGTGGAAAAAAAATTCTGGCAAACAGTTCTCATCAGCACACAAGCTGTATGTAACCAAATATAAACTTATCTGTTATGCCAGTACAATTTTCTCCTGGACTTCACTTCACTCTAAGCAAGGAACGTTGAAAACTTTCAGCATAGACCAAGTTAGGCCTAGCACTCGACACAGCTGACATGAAAGGACACCGCTCTGGTCCAGCATTCACGTAAAAATTTCGCCATCTTCGGCATCCAACTGGTAACAGGAACTGTAGACAGTACAGGAAAGTCCTTTTCCTGACGAAAAAATTCAACTTTGACTGGAAGTTGATAATGACTTGCAAAAAATGTTCCGTTACTTTTCATTTGACTTGGCAGACGATACAGGTCACCATCTTGAACATATTTTTCATCCTTGAAAAATGTAGCTTCGAAAAACTTCTTTCTTTCACCTTAGATAATTAAGATGCTTTGGCCTTGGCCACCATTGATATGGGGTCGGGTTTGTTGAATGTATTCTTGATACGTATGGCTTTCTTGCAGAAATATTCGTTGAATATTTTATATTAATTAGGACACTGTTTGATAGCAAGTGTTGCTAGGAGTATGACCTTTTCAGTCCACGCCCGAACACCTTAACTTTAAAAATACGAATCACTTCTCAAGGCGAGGTTGGACAATTCACAGATTACTTTATTTAACATCGTGACAGCTCCAATATATTTCAGAGAGAATATGTTCATGCATATAAGGCATCAATACGACGGGCTATAACGTCGTAGTACAGTCCCGTACTAAGAAACATGTCGAAGACATTTTCACACAGTTTATTTTAATGTAAGTCACTCACGTACTTCCCAGCATCCTCTTCAGATCGTTCATAAAATAACTAGACATACCACACTGAGGTTTATGGGTAAGCTAGTGATGGTACAATGTAATGAAGATCGAGGAAAATCATATATCTCTCAGGAGCAAATACACAAGCGTCCAACCCCTTGAGATGCCACACACAGAATCCTAGCAGGGCACGCTTTGGTTAGCTGACTTAAAAAGTTCACGTCTGCAAAGGTGGCCAGCAGACGTAATGACGTCACTTCCTGAAACCAAGACAACGTTCTCCAAACAAATCAACAAGGAAGTCGAACAGCGACAACCAATGTTATGAAATTTACACATAACACATACGTTGGGCATAAAATAGACATAGAGCGGCGAGTGGTAAAGTGGTTACAGTGCTTGCCTCTCGAGTCAAAGTGACCAAGTTCGAAACCAGGTAGTGTTTACCCAGCTGTAAATGGGTACCTGTTTCTACTCTTGAGTTAGAAAGACAAAGGCAGCGAGAAATGGAACTAGTCATTCCCACCTCATCAATCTTAGACCTAGTATAGTGACATCTCTAACATTTCACGCCCCTGCTGCAGTATCTATTGTGGGACCATCTTTCCCTTGTCTATACACGTAATGCTGTGTTGTAAACCATTTCCAGATCAAACAGCCTGTTCTATTTGGACACGCACCATAATATAGCCGACGAACGTTGCGACTAGGCTGAACGAAGCGCACTTCGCCAATGCGAGGCCAAAAATCCTTTAAAACTGGAAAAAAAATTGAAGAGATGCGGGCATTAACAATTTACAGGAGAAGAAAACATTAAGAGGTTTAAAATTTAAAAAAAAACACCCAGTAATGTGCTAGAGTGTGTTAAACTGCATAAATTAAAAATATTGAAGATTGATTATGGACAGCTTAGGAAACCATTTGATAGCTTTACAAGTCAATCTTTGTTTTAGAATCCTCATGGAAAGAGAGGTAGATGAACACCGAAGCACAAACAAAGAAGAGACCTGGAGAAATAAACGAAGTGTATAAAGATGGTATGGAAAAGGTCTCCCGTGGATGGCACAGGGTAGTAGGCTTAGAAGATATTTGATGAAATGGTATGCTTAATAATTAGATGACGGGTAATAATGATGATAATGGTGACGATTAAGGGCAATGTCGATGCGAAGATGGAACATGGTTTTTTTTTTTTTTAAATTAATGAAGATAAACAGAAATCCTGTTCAACCTCTGATGGGTTATAATTAGGATATATATTGTTTTCAATTTCAAATAATATGAACAACTGCCGACATGAGAAAGTGGCATCACATTTGAAAATAGGGATACTCACAATTGTGCTTAGGCCTATACGTTAAATAGAAAAATAAAAAACAAAATCAAGAAGAAACTATGAACAAGAATAATATTAAAGTGGAGGGGTGTATAGGTCTGGTGGTTCTAGTTATATAACAGACTTTACCAGATATTTAATTGATTTTCATCTGTTTAAAGTCACATGCATTGTAAGAACCCTAGATATCTGACATTTTCTTGTTGGAGCCCTGAACATCTTATATGCATGTCTTCCTTTCAGATTTTTATCCCACTCTGCTTTCCATTCATCTGTTATTAAATCTTTAATTAAGCTCTTAATTTCTGATTTACTCATCCCTACATTTATTAGATTTTTATCAGATCTACCTTTCTTGGCTTCTTTATCTGTGGCATGTTCCAAGAAAGCAATAATGCGCACTTTTAAACTTCGTTAACTTTGGATTTACACATGAGAAAAGCACACTATAAACGACATATAAAAGCATAAATTATAAAAGTTTTAACAATTTTACTGTTATCAATTTTATTTTAATTTTTCCCAGATCCTAAAACGGATTGAAAATGGCGACAGTAAAAGAAACGGCTAACTGTGTGTTAGAAAAACGAAAGATGGCGGTTATGTTGAAATCTAAAAATGTGAACTAAATTATGTTAAAACGTGATAAATTATGTTTTCATATTCCGTTTACAGCGTGCTGCCATCGTGTATACATCCAAAGTTGTTAAAGTTGGAAGTTGCATACATACTTTATGCAAAGAAAGAAAGCTAGTTCTTCAGTGTTATATAGAACCAATCCTGACATATAGGAGTGAGTCATGGACAATTAGTAAACAAGTAGAGAAGGCACTAGAGGCCACCGAGATGTGGTTTTACAGAAGAATGTTAAACATACCCTGATTGGCTAAACAGAGTAACGAGGCCAATGGGCAAAGAAAACTTATTTCACAAGTTAGAAAGAAGAAATCCACTTTTTGGGGGCATATTATGAGAAGAGGAAAGCTGGAATATATCGTAGTGGTGGTCCTGGAACAGGCTGCATCACTGCATTCTGGCCGAGAGAGTAGAGATCGAAGAGGGAAGGCAAACCCGGTCTCAAAAAATGCCGTGCGGAAGTCGGATGCGTCGGGCCGAAAGGCGCAAGTATCGGAGCTTCGCTTCGCTGTAAACGGCGACACAACGCAACCAACGTCGTTTTGAGAACGAACAAAGAAGAAGGAAGAAGAAAAGGGTAAAGAGGCAGGGGAACACAAACAATGCAAATACTGGACAGTTTGACATCGTGGCATGGAAACTGCAGAATTGATTAATTGTACTGGAGACAGAAAGTTGTGGAGAGACATGATCTCCTACGCCACTAGGCAAGGTACTTAAAGAGAGAGAGCGATAGAGAGAGAGAGAGAGAAGGACTTGATAGACGCCCTGTATAACGCATGCCTTTGTTATGCATCAGGTTCCTACCATCTTCTTTTGCCTGCTATACACTTCTCTGAACCCTTCTGTGTTTGTAAGTGTTTGTATGTGTTTACTCACTGATCTGCCTGTCACTCACATCTTCCAAGATCGCAGCTCACGTGAAAGACGTTAAGAGACTACACGTGAGAAATATTGAGTCTTCCAAAAACGTATATCAGGCACTCGTTTGCCAAGTATGACTGGACCAGGGCGTGTTGGAAAATGTTTCGTGACGATCAATCTCGGTTTCCTTAGTGCTGTATGCCACATTCAGCTGGGGTATACATTCAATGAGCATGCAGTTTCTCCAGAAATATGGAATACCTTTTATCTGTAGAACGAAAAACACATGGAACAGAGAACTGGAGACAGAATTGTAGGGGATCACGAAGGCATGGAAGGACTTTGAGCGAACAGTACAGAAGAGGATAGACATGGCGTCAATTAGTTGAAGGCCTATGCTCCTTTTAGTGCTGAAGGGAGATAAATTAATCACAGAATCTTCTTCTTCTTCGGTCGCTATCAAACGTCAACTTGAATCTGTTCAAAGAAAGCTGTGGTCAGCTTGAGGTTGCTGGTATCTCCGTAGAGTTTTTCCAGGTTTAGCAAAACGGAAGAAACCACTCAGGTAATTGCACCAGAAAGGATGTTTACCTTTGAGCTTTGGAATGTAATTACCTTTCTCATATAATTTTAGCCGTTGAAATTAATTATCTGTGGGATTTGACGGGAAATTATGATTCTGTTTGAGATTTTACACAATTGAATTTCATATTGCAATGGAGTTTCTAATAAGAAAAGTAAATAATAAACAAAATGCTTTTACGCGATTAGTAGAAAGTGTCGTAAATTTATTTTGAGAGAAAAGAGTCGTAGAAATAGTGGTCCGGTTTAGAGTGGAAAATGATGATGGAAAGCTCAGTGATAGAAAATGTAGAGATTTTAATAGTTACTTCACAGCGTGCTGGAGGAGAGTAAAGACAGACTTATTTACGACAAATCGTGTCTCTCAATCTTCTCTTTCACTCTCCTGGTCAAACAATTATTTGCCAGTTTTCCAGACTCGCATCTGCGCGCACACCGATTCGGTGTTTTCAAACACACACACGACGTTGATACAAACTATATTAAACGAATAGGGGAAATGTTGGGCTTTGGGTATATCCAACACACAGAACTAAATGAGTTTAGGTGATTTTATTCACTTTAAACATCAATTACTAAAAATATCAGATATTACATAAATTATCATAAGTACACAAGTGCAAATAACAAGTTTGGGAGGGGGTGAAGAAGATTGGTATCGACTAAGCCCTTCCCGCTCATTAGACAAAGACAAACCCAGTCCAGAGATAGATAATATCAGGAACACGGGTACGTTAACCTAACCGTAAAGTTAATTATTATGAAAGAGGTGTTACCAAGTTAGGTATAAGTGATAGAAAAAAAACCTGTTCTTCCCAGCTGTTCTTCCCTTTACTAAGCAAATGGAAAGGAGGTGGTTTTAAACAGAGTTAACAAATTATCAACTATCCCACTTAAAGGAACAATGTAGGGTATACAGAAAAGATATATGTTACCAGGTAAGCAAGTTAACAAAATGGTCACACAAAAGAATTAATTTCCTGTCATTCATACGCGCGCTAGCAAAGGCCTTCACTCATCTTGCTCTCACTTACCGATTGTGAAAAAATCTTGCTCTCCATAGAATAACACAACAGCCGTTACACCTCAACTAAATGTATGAGTGTTTGTTCAAGTTCTAGCCCCAGATTATCGGGTAGGCGGTCAGCACATAAAAGGATCCCGTAATCGCTGGAAAATGAATCTGTAGTTGTGTCTCTTTTCTTAATAACAGTTTCTATGGGAGGGCACGGTCTCTGATACCGGGGTGAGGATGGTGTGGTCTATTTGACTATGCCGCTGATAATAAAATTCTTACGCGTGCTGGTACACTTTATCCGTGAGGTATGGTTTAAGTCCAGTGAGAAAACTAGTCACATCACTGTTCAGGAAATTATGAATTATCTCTCTGTGTCAGTAAACTAACAAAGCTCGGGCCAGTGTTCTTCTTCCCGTTACGACTTAAGTTGTTTGATGGTGCGTTAAATTTGTCTTTGGGTGTGCTTTCTTTGCTATAAGTTAGATAGCGGAATTCCAAACATAGAATCGCCTCAAAGATTAAAAATTTACACAGTCTCAACAAGTTCTGCGTCAGGGGAACTCTACACACTGTTTATGCTTTGCTTTGCTTAGATTGATTTCTTTATTGCTTTCTTAATGCTGGGATCGCACAGGTTACGATCACTCTGTATGAAAGAAAAAAAAGACATGTAATATACCGAAAACAAATAACCTTCTAAAGCGCGATGAATTTCCCGTTAAGCCTATAATACACTCGAGTATTTAATTATGTATTTAATAAACACTGCGCGAATTCTAGTGGTTAAAAAAACCCACATCTATAAAACTAGGACTTAACTGAATTTATTAATTATAAATTCCTTCGCGACTTTAAAAGTTAATTTAAGCATCTATTATCTTTTGAAATAATATAATAGATAGATCATTATATTTAAAACTGGAACTCTTGAGATGGTTTAATTAAATAGATTTAAATTAACACAAAATCCCTTGAAATAGAATGACTAGACCACTGATCACTTTACACAATATATATTTTACCGCTTTGCACAGAATTAGAAATCACTGCAAATATATATAAAATCCAGGGGAAAATCTATAACAAGATTTCAATAAAGCTAGTGCTTCTGTAAAGGTCTGGCCAGCGAGTGATAACGTGTCTAGTTCTTCATGGTCTATTTAGCTAAAATGGAATGTAAGTTGAGTGGGACATGATAAACTTGACAACTTATTTGATCTCACGAACTTTTGGGGATCTGACCGCCAAATCAAGAGAAGAAGCCGCCCCCTGGTCTTCGTATCCGCTCGCTGCTGCCCGTTTCGCTTTCCCCCGTTCGCTCGGTTCCTCGATTGACACCGAGACGCGAAATTAGCGGCAAGCAACTGCGTCTCGTATCAGGGAAAACTACTGTCTTTGATAGCGCCGATAGTCTCCCCTAAGATCCCGCGGTCTGTCTCTTTGATCTCGTCGCTGTATCCTACGTGAGTCCCGGTGGAATGCGTTCTGGCAAACGAAAAGTTACAACAAATGTTCAGGGGTTCTAATGTTATGAAAAGCTAAAGGTCCCTTTAAATCATCCATCATATCAGGGAAAATTCACTAGTCAAACTAGACGTACGTCACAATCGTCCCCACTTTTAGACATGAAACCATTTTTCATGTTTTCATTTTTGACAATGGAGGTGACCTGATTGGTGATTTTAGGATGAGTGGTATCTTCAGTTTGCTCTTCTTCCTCTGTAGACCAGTTTCTACTCAGGAAATCAGCTCCGACATTCTGTCTTCCCGGAATATATTCCACTTTGAAAGAATAAACGCTTAAAAGAAGCGCCCAACGCATGATCCTTGCGTTAAATTCTTTATTGGCACCAAGAAATGCTAACGGAGCGTGGTCTGTTTGCACCGTGAACGATGTACCATAAAGAAACTCATGATGGCGTCTGATACCGTCAATCAGAGCAAGACATTCCCTTTCAACTACGCTGTAGTTCCGTTCCGCTTTATTTAATTTCCGACTGCCATAGGCAACTGGAAATAGCATGTTCAGGTCACTGTCATCGGCTTGAAGCAGTGTTGACCCGATGCCCTGACCTGACGCGTCGACTCTCAGTACAAAAGGTTTCTTGAGGTCAGGCAACCTCAAAATGGGGTATCCAGACAACTGTCCTTTCAAAGTGCTATACGCGTGTTCGCACTTTTGATCCCATATGACCTTATCAGGACAACCTTTCTTTGTGAGGTCAGTCAGAGGTGCCGTCAGTCCGTTGAAGTTCTGGATGTACTTCTGATAGTATGCACATAGCGATATGAGGAACGTACGTCTTTCTTCGTTCGGGGTCTTTTTTGCTGCCACTATTTTCTCCACGTTCTTCTTAATAGGCCAACTGCATCCGTGAGAAATAGTGTGCCCCAGGAAGTCTAACTGTTCAAACCCGATGAGACATTTGCTAGGTCTGGCTGTGAGACCCGTTTCCTGTAGTCTCCTGAGGAGCATAGCAACCGTAGCAATATGTTCTTCATAGGTTTCCGATGCAATTAAGATGTCATCCATGAAATTATGGATATGGGGACTTTGCAAAGGTTGTAGAAGCTTCCTCATCATCCTGGTGAACACTCCTGGTGCGTTATGCAAACCGAACGGCATCACGTTAAATGTGTAATGTCCTTCACTAGTGCTGAAAGCTAACAAAGGTTTAATTTCCTCCTTGACTGGTATTTGATAATAACCTTTGCTGAGGTCAATCTTGGAGAAGATCTTAGCTTTGCTGAGCTTGGTGAACAACTCAGAAACAGTTTGGAGAGGTTCGGGCTGGAATTCCGTTACAGCGTTTAGCAACCTGTAATCAATGCACAGCCGAACTTCCTTATTGGGCTTCTGCAACAGCACTACACTCGAGCTGTAAGGAGATGTAGACTCACTGATAATTCCTGCCTGACGCAGCTTGTCTATTTCTCCGCGAAGTGCATCAGCTTTAGCGTACGGGATGGGGTAAACTCTGGTTTGAACAGGGGTCTCGTTTGTTAATTTCATATCAAATTCAATGAGATTTGTTCGACCAGGTACATCCGTTAAAACTGCACTGTACTGTTTTAGTAGAGCCCTGGTTTCTGTTTGTTGTTCTGGTGAGAGATTGTCGCCGAACTTGACATCGTTAAAGGATTCTGTGGGTTGCAATGGATACTCCATGCAACCATCATCATCTTCCTCGTCTTCCGTTGCTATGGCGACAGCCAGGAGATGCTCGGAGGATGGCACCGGTCTTTCCAAATATTTCTTTAGCAGATTTACGTGGAAGACCTTCTCCTTTGATTTGATGGAGATCTTGTAGTTGGTACGTGAGATCTTTTTAAGGACGATAAACGGTCCTTGCCATCCGATGCGAAGTTTATTGCTTCCGGTTGGAAGTAGCAATAGGACTTTCTCCCCTGGTTGTAGTTCTCTCTCTTTTGCAGCTTTGTTGTATCTTTTAGTAATTTTAGCGCGGGCTTTCTTAAGGTTGGTAGTAGCTAGATCCCATCCTAGCTTTAGCCTTTCCTTAAGCTCAGATACATACTTGCTTGCAGAGACGACTGTCTCGTCAGCCTTCTGGTCTGTCAGGGACCGAAGTAAGGCTTCTAGTGGCCCCTTAATAGGTCTGCCAAATAAAAGTGTAGCTGGCGCAAAACCCGTAGACGCTTGGGGTACCTCTCGGTAGGCGAATAAGGCAGCCGATATATATTGGTCCCAGTCTTCCGGTTTCTCCTGACCCAGCTTACGTAACATCATGGTGAGGGTACCGTTAAAAACGTTCCACGAGCCCATTTCCGGCCGGATGGTAGGGACTTGTGTGGATATGTTTGGCCCTCAAGATCTTAAAGATCTCCTCCATTAACAGGCTACGGAATTGGGATCCATTGTCCGTCAAAACTTGTTGAGGGAATCCCAACCGTGTAAAAATTTGCACAAGGGCTTCTGCGACATGCTTGGAATTAGTGCATGGTAGCGGTACGGCTTCGGCCCACATAGTGCAAGTGTCAACTAAGGTCAGGATGAACCTGTTCCTTCTTTTGGTCTTTTCCAGAGGACCAATAATGTCGACAGCAACCCGTTCAAATGGAGTCCCTACTATTGGCATTTGCCCCATAGGTACTGGGGGTGTCAAGTGCTTGGGTGCTACCCGTTGGCACTGGGGCGCAGGATTTCACGTACCTGACAATGTCAGACTTCATTCCTGGCCACCAATAGTGGTTTTTTTTTTTTTATTCGCTGAATAGTGGCGTTTTGTCCCATGTGTCCGCTAAAGGGAAGAGAGTGCCCCATTTCTAAGATCTGGTTTCTGTACTGCGTCGGTACTAGGAGCTGGTTATTCCCCGTGTCCGGGTTGCCCGTTCTACGATACAATACACCATCCTTAGAAAAGATGTCTCCGTTGTGTCTGGGGTCCTTAGCCATGGGCAGTTTTTTTAAAGCAGGGCGCCAGAGTAGGGTCCTTTTGTTGCGCCTCCTTCAGTTCATTCGGCAACAAGTTTGGCGCAGGCTCCCTCTCCTTCTTGGCTTGCCCTCTTGTGGTTACCGCTGCCACAATCGGCTCCTTAGGTCTCCCAATGAACACATATCTACATCCCAGGATAACTGGGTAGATCGGATCATCCATTATGGCCGCTTTAATAACTCCTCTGACAAAGTCAGAGTGTATTTCTACCAGTGCGATAGGAAGCGTCCTGGGTGCATCACTCCTGAAAACTCCACTAAGTTTGACGGTTTCCTCTGTCTCCTGACCGGGTTTGACTAGGTGCCTAGCGACAATACAATCAAAACTTAACACATTAACTACCGAATTGAAAAACACACTGTGGCCGAATTAAATTTTTTCCCCATTTTCATCCAGAAGGTGTTTGCACAAAGTAAGCTGTAGTTTTCGTAACTGTTAACAGATTTTTATGAATTACACGTCATTTTAAAGATAAATGAATGTACTATTACAATAAACACCGTTTGTAACTCTAATAGAGGTTGTTGCTATTTAACGGCCCTCCGATGGCCGAGGACTTGCAATACTTTCACAATTATAACTGCTTGCTCCCCATCTCTATCAAAATCACAATTTCAATCAATGTGCACACCGTTTTCACTCTTGTCCTCGTCTCTAGATCCATCAGTCAGTTGTTGAAACACGTTTCTATCCAATTCAGCCGTTAGACGAGATGTACACGCATTTTTTTGTAGTCCTATCACTAGTTGCCACGGTAAACAGTTTTACACGATTTGGTAACTAACCCAAAACGCTGAAAAATATGAATATAATATCAATTTTCCAGTGTTATACAACAACCATGCTTTGGGAATTTGTTTTCCGGTGGCAACTCAAAATCTCGAACAAGATCAGAAAGTGTTTCAGTACATTTTTCATTCGTTTTATTACTAAAATTAGATTGGCGCTCTGAGCGTCTTGCGGTCCAAATGTGTTTATTTTGTGAGCCGCTGACAGCGGCTTGCGGTAGTTAATGTGTTAATCCAGTGTCAAAAAGACAAGTAGTGGAGGTACCGTTCAAAATTACAGTTCCTCGAGTTGAGGGTCGGTCCCCCTCAGGTTGAGAATCACTGACATTGACTCTACCTTTCGAGGCTGTATGCAAACATCCAATGCGGTTTGCACCGGTTTGTTTGCCCTGATCAGACGTTCCTGGTGTAGGGGTCTTCCCTTTTCCTTGACCCTGGTGGCCGCGATGCCACGTAGGCTTGTTGGGTTGATCAGAATTGTTGTTGGGGGGGTATCGGGTTTTGTAGAATTTCGATTTTTCCTGGGGAGGTTTCTGGGTATTGTTATCTCGTTGGTTATAATGTTGAGAGGAAGTGGAAGAATAGGATGCCTGCTCTAGATTCTGTTTTCGAGATGGCTCATCGGTGGGTTTACGTTTAGTGCTGGGAAGTTCGGCCATTGCATTGCTATAGCGTTCGGCTTTATTGAGTATGTCTTCAAGCCTGACTGCCCCCTGTTCAGCCAAAAATCTACGTGTTTCATTCGACAAAGTGGATTTTATCTGCTCCACAAGAACAAGTTCGAGGAGTCCCTCATATGAAAGAGGTAGGTCAGATAATTCAATGCACTTTGTCAGATAACCCGTGAGACGTGAAGAGAACTGTGGAAATGTTTCCGTGCTCTCTTTTCGGCTGTTTCTGAACAACTGCAGAAACTTTCGGGCAGTCATCTCAAACTGCTGTAGTAAGGCCTTTTTCAACATGTCGTAATCATGTTGATTCGGTCCCAGCTTTGTGTACACGTCATAAGCATTGCCTTTCAGTGACGTTGAAAGTTTGAGCGCCCAGCGGGTACTCTCTAACCCATAAAGATTCGCGAGTCTCTCGAATTTTTCTAGGTAGCTGTCAATTTTTTCGTTAGGGCTAGGAAAAGATTCTAAAGAAAACGACATAGCAGTTAATTGGGCAGATTGAGTACTGGAGAGGTCCATTGATTGAGACTGGGGCGAAGACGGCTCTCCGTTAGTCGAAGTAGAGGCGCCCCGACTCTCTAGAGCCTTAAGCGCCAGTTGATGCTGTCTTTCCTTGTCTCTCTCTCTCTCTCTGCGAGTTTCCATCTCTGCTTCAATTTTCTTCTGTTCCAAAAGACGTTCTTCCGCTTCTTTCTTATCTGCCCTCTCCTGGGCTTCTCTCCTCTCTGTTCATTCTTTCTCTTCCTTCCTCTCAGCTTCGGCTCTCTGTTGCTTCGCCTTCCTCTCAGCTTCGGCTCTCTGTTGCTCTGCGTCATATATTTCCAATTCCTGGTTAATAAACGCGTTTGCAGCTTCTGCATCTAATCCTGCCTCTTTCGCTTCCAGCCTCAAGATGGACCTCATCTTTATCCTCTCTGCCATTGTTAAAGAATAAGATGAAGTATGCTTAGAGAACTAGTAAGAAGAAACGCTAAAGGGAGGAACTCTGAACCGCTACGAGAAAAAAAAAACACAAGTACAAATTTACCTGTGTTACCTCCTACCTGTACTGTGCAAACTTATCGCTGCTATTATCTGTCAATTAAGGCTCTAAACGCAAGCGACTATGCCACTAAATGGTAAGTTACACTGGAAAAGAATCTACTATTACTAACAGTAGAGAAAAATTTAAATTAAAACAATTTAAAAGGAAAAAAAAAATTTCCCCTAAATTTTTAATCTCTGACAACAAACTCCGTCCCTAAAGTCAATTATTGAGATGAGACGT
The DNA here is from genome assembly GCA_024509875.1 of Oreohelix idahoensis. NCBI lineage: Eukaryota > Metazoa > Mollusca > Gastropoda > Stylommatophora > Oreohelicidae > Oreohelix > Oreohelix idahoensis. Next base: position 66,538 of record JAMPIV010002276.1, on the reverse strand, counting down.
TGTTAACTTAATTTTTCAAAATCAGAACAATCCGTCTTTAGCTAAGCTCAACTCTTCTTAACTTCAAAAACCTTAGTGACTGTAAAACAATCACGCAATCCCAGCAACTCTTATAGAGAAAGCAATATAATTACACTGACAAACAACATTTTTCTTTCTTATATAAGAATAAGTGTTCTTAGGTCAGTTTCTTGCGCTGATTTCAAATCTGAAATCCGTTTATCTCTATCACGTCAGATTCTTACGATATTTGGGAATAAATATATTTTTGGGAAACCGTTATTTGCTCCGTTTCATTTTTACTATATAACTTATTAAAAATTAATAAAATGCAAAATAATTCTACTTTTTATACTGCTAAAAGATGCATGACATATGTTACGTTATTTTTCAAATAGTTACTGTATTTTGAAATAATTCTGAGCGAAATATGGCTTCTAGAAGTTGTAGAAATTCGGCTGATCTGTTCTGTTACGTGTGCGGATATTTTACCGATCGTGTTCACCAGAAAAACTTTACACCATTACTAAAGAAAGCATATGAACGTTATTTCGATTCGAAAGTTGATGATGCAAATAAATCTTGGAAGCCAAATGCAGTTTGTTCGACTTGTGCAAATACATTGGCAGGTTGGTTACGAAAATCGCCGAAGCATAAGTCGATGCCTTTTGGAGTGCCAGTAATATGGCGTGAACCGACAAATCACGCTACTGATTGTTACTTCTGCTTGACAAATATCCATGGTTTTACTTTTAAAACTAGAAAGTCTGTGGTTTATCCAAATATTGAATTGGTTTCGAAACCAGTGCCTCATGATCCAATCACATGTCCAATCCCATTTCCACCAGAACAATATCCGTTGGACGTGAATGAACCATCAGAAAGTGATAGTTTATCTGCTTTAGAAACTAATTCTGACTCGGATTATATACCGGTGAATGATGGTGTTCACTTAATTAACCATTCAGAACTGTCAGATCTAATACGTGATCTCGCTCTTACCAAAGGACAAGCGGAATTACTCGGTTCGCGACTCAAAGAATGGAATCTTTTAGCACCCAATACTCAGATATCTAAATTTCATCGTAGACACAGAGAACTTGTTCAATACTTTGAGATGGATGATGGCATTTGCTATTGCAAAGATGTAAACGGTCTAATGGTGCACCTCGGTCATGAGCACATAGTCAACGAATGGCGACTTTTCATCGACTCTTCCAAGACTAGTCTAAAAGCCGTGTTATTGCATAACGGAAATTTATTTTCATCAATTCCAGTCGCCTACTCTGTTCATATGAACGAAACTTATGACAATATGGCTATACTTTTGGCAAAAATAAAGTACAATGACTACTACAATGGGGGATTTGTGGAGACCTAAAGGTCATTGCAATGCTCACGGGCATGCAGACTGGGTATACTAAATTTTGTTGCTTTCTATGTGAATGGGACAGCCGCAACAGACAGGAACATTATGCAAGAAAGGTGTGGCCTATCAGGGATCGTATGCAGCTCGGGCATAAAAATGTAATACATGAGCCATTAGTTAACAAAGACAGCATCATTTTACCACCGTTACATATAAAGTTGGGGCTCATGAAGAATTTCGTAAAAGCGTTAGATAAAACGAGCAAAGCTTTCACTTATCTTCGAGAAAAGTTTCCGCAAGTTAGCGATGCAAAGATAAAGGAAGGTATCTTTGTAGGACCTCAGATTAGGAAAGTTATTGCAGACAAACAATTCGAGAACTTGTTACATGGTAGTGAACTTCGCGCATGGCTGGCATTCAAATCGATCATCGATAACTTTCTGGGAAATCACAAATCTGTCGACTATGTGCATATTGTTAAGCAGTGCATAGATGCATACAGAATTATGGGCTGTAACATGTCCCTCAAAATCCATTTGCTCGATTCGCATCTTGACTTTTTCCCTGACAACCTTGGCGAAGTCAGCGATGAACGTGGAGAACGATTCCATCAAGATATCGCCGTAATGGAGTCACGCTATCAAGGACGGTGTAGTGTGACCATGCTTGCCGATTATTGTTGGATGCTTCATCGCGATGTACCACATGTCATTCACCGACGAAAGTCGACTGCAAAGAAATTCAAGCCTACATAACTGTTACACTTCTTGTATGAATGATGTTGTAATACTGTATGCGTTGTTAAAAAACTTGAATTGCGTATTTCTAGAGATCCCGACCTGATAGAGAAAAACGGTTTGCAGATTTAAAAACAGCGCATTAAAATTGACCAGAAAAACATAGAAATGTTAGAGAAAGAAAAAATAATTTTTTTTTTGTTAGTCAGTGTTATCTCCGCCAGAGGATAATTAAAATAGCAAATATATTTGTTTATCTGTACTTTCTACTGCTGTGGAGAGAAAACAACCTGTAAATATGCTGTGTGGACAACCCAAATACTTAAAGAACGTTTGTCTAGGGGTGTAATTATTTATTTATTTCCCTAATTCACAAAGACAAATCATTCACACTCTACCTAGTTAGACCCAAACTAAATCAGACTCAAGATATCTTTAACCCGGCTATGCGATTGCCTCAAATGTAGCTCAAGATCCCAGAACCAGCCCACAAATATGTGTGCATCAAATGTATCTCAAAATTATCCCAGACGAACCAGCCAAATATTGTCGTAAATTTATTTTGAGAGAAAAGAGTCGTAGAAATAGTGGTCCGGTTTAGAGTGGAAAATGATGATGGAAAGCTCAGTGATAGAAAATGTAGAGATTTTAATAGTTACTTCACAGCGTGCTGGAGGAGAGTAAAGACAGACTTATTTACGACAAATCGTGTCTCTCAATCTTCTCTTTCACTCTCCTGGTCAAACAATTATTTGCCAGTTTTCCAGACTCGCATCTGCGCGCACACCGATTCGGTGTTTTCAAACACACACACGACGTTGATACAAACTATATTAAACGAATAGGGGAAATGTTGGGCTTTGGGTATATCCAACACACAGAACTAAATGAGTTTAGGTGATTTTATTCACTTTAAACATCAATTACTAAAAGGGTGATTGATATGTGGGTGTCTCAAATATAACCTATGGTTATGCGCGTTAAGTGAGAGCACAAGATCGAGCCTATGACCGCCGACCTTGGTTTCTTTAAGTTGCATAGTTTCAGCCATAGGGGTCCTAGTATTATCGATGCTATACTCAAGGTAAATTATCTACTCATTTGTGTTACAGACACTGGTCAAATTAGTACGTAGAGGAGGTATCCACCAGACGTGGGGACGGGTCGGCTCACTAGTGTCCGTGGGTCTCCAATCTTTGGACGACAAAGATATAATTGCTATCCATATTCCGCTGTATTATCATTCGTAAGGAAATGAATTCAATTGCTTCGCTCATTCAACGTATAGATGATTACAACAATCGTTCACGGGGGGGGGGGGTGAGGTATAGTTTTCAGAACGCCGTTCATGCACTTCTGCACATGGGAATCGTTTGCAGTTGCCATATATCGACCGCACACGTCTTCCTGTTCATCTAGCATTTGCTATAAGATTGATACAGGGAGGGCACAATTGCATACTAGTCGTGTCAATTGGAGCTCAAGCCTATAGGATTGTCAGGTTACTCTTTATACACAATTATCATACTCATATGGATCCCGTAATGCGCTTAGAACATCATTTAATGCCGCCTGCGTAGCAATACTGTAACTAAGTCATTTACTGTTGCCAATACGCCTCGTACTCTAATGTTATTCTAAACTTTAACGGCGTTCAGTATCTTACTACTGGCTAAACCCAGTAGTCTAGAGTTAGCGTACCACATGGATCGTTCTGCATACGATCTTATGCTGGAGTCTCGTGAGACTGGACAATTTGGGTGTCCGGGTCTCAAATTGTCTTGCACTATGAGCGGCTGACTTGATGGATAATGTCACTATACATGACAGTTATCTGTCGTAGTCCAGAAACTAATGGACCACTCAGCTTGACCTGCAAGGACTACCCAAGTTGGAGTGCCCGTTGAGCGTATGTTAGCCTTCAATGACGTTTCAGTCTGAAATAGTATATTATCGGATCCTGCACATAGTAAATATTCAGCTCCTACTATGTCACGTTAGTTCTCACGACTAACCTGCATGAGCATATCTAAACGCACTGATCTAACGATCTAGAATGCATCTCTGAATTTGGCACCTACGAAAGTTAATATATGCAAGTAAATTACAGAGTCAACTGAACGGATATCTACGCATGACCGACTCGCACAATGGGATTCTCATATTCTTGTTCTCGTTGGTCGCTATACTCCAACAGATACGGGGGGGGGCCAGCAGAACTGCCGACAATAAGTTGCTCTGGTCGATCTAAGGCTGGTCGTCTTACATATAGTTGTAGACTTCTACGTGGTGTCGATGTTCTTAGCTATGATCGTTATGTTCAAAACGTTTCATTACCGAAATACGACAGAAGTATTCGCGAAGCGCGACAGCATGCGAGAATTCAGTGTACAACTCTGAGCGAGCATTAATACTTAAGTATTGATCACAGTGTGAAGCTCAGAGTCATAGACACACGAGTCTAAGTTACATTGCAAGAGGATGCCACGATGGCCGATGAGCCGAGGTCATGCTAGTGCCCTCCTACGAATTAAGTCGCTAGTCATTACTACGCACCCGAAAACCGATTATCGATTGCTCTCTCCATGGCAACCGGCATGCTGATAGTTAACTAAATTCTAATATTACATCTGCTATCATTAACTTCTAAATTGGTAGATTAGCCAAATGTATGAAGCTGTGATTACGGTAATAGGTGGGTAACACCGATCACTATAGGCTATTACAAGCTTCATGAAGACGTAGCATCTAACAATCAGAAATTCCGATCTATAACCAACGAACTTCAATACAAAAGATACTTCAACCAATCATTTCATACATCAATAACGAAAAACAAATCACCAAACCATCTCAAAGCGCTGATGAATTTCCCGTAATTAGCGCACATAAATAAACTGCGCTGACGTTGAGCACGATGACAAATAGGATTTTAGTATAATATGATTATGATAAATAATATGGAGTCACTATAGGCAATTTAGGTCTGCAGATCATCTAGGTCGGTCCTATAAGATTAGACATCTGATTAGCTACAGTACCGTCTCCATCAAGATCACGCTTCGACCTATGGCATCTTAGGCGAGAATTGTACGCTATCGCGATCTGACACCTTATAAGACTCGAGTTCAAATACGGACTACGTTACCGGACCCCAAGGGGCTGTAAACTAAGGATATCGAAGTCGTAGCGATATCACCAGATGTCTGCATTAGCATAGCTCAATCGGTATGGAACTTTTCTGTGCAACAACGTTATTTAGCATTGTCAAGAAGTAGTGAAGATTGATAGTAAACTATGTGAATAAGAGAGGTTTATAATAACACTGAAAGCATTTCCATTATGTCAAGCTACGCCCGACACCTTCTAGACAAACGAATCCAAACCGTCACATAAGCTACAATCTGGGTTGTCCACACCAAAGCAATATTTCACGGCTAGTACATCTCATTACATCTGCACTAGCAGATACCGAAAGTCAGTATGCAAACAAATACTATTTGCTTTCTCATCTCTAATATCTTGATCTTCGCTGGCGAGACAGCATATCACTGCACTCAAGACAAAAATCAAAAAATGTAGGAGGGAGTGTGTGCGTTGTGCATGTATATTGGTCTGATACATTTTACAGAGCGTACAATTATCTATACATAGCAGACATGTTTCTTAATCCTCTAAAGGACAGTTTTCTCTATCAGTCGGATATCAGAAAATATGCGTATCAAACTACAAGTATGTTTACTTAACTACTTCTCAAGAGCATCACAGTATTAGCTAAGCATGCATTCATACAAAAGTCTGTTAACAGTTAGTGATAGAGCTGAGAGGCCATTCTTGTGCATCGCGAGATACGTGTCGGTATGATGACATGTGCGTACAGTCAGATCGGAGCGATGCATAGCGACTACTCTAACTAATCATACACGCGACCAGACGATGAGATGCACACTGCCAGCTACTGACACTGTGCCTATGATAGCAGATGACTTGCACAATACGTGTCGATATTCGTTCTCGAGATCAACACGTCGCATATCCACGTCATCGCGTGACTTCGCCAAGGTTGTCAGGTGAATAAATTCTGTGCAAGAGTCGATACTCGAGCAAATGGACTTTGAGGACATGATTTACAGCCCATAATTCTGATCTATGCATCTAGTGCACTGCTATAACAATATTGCCACATGCAGTCGACAGATTTCCTGTTCTTTCGTATCATTCGCGATGATTGTCCCAGAATGACTAGCTGCAGCATCGATCGATATTAAATGCCTTACGCGCATTGTCGCCAAGTTTCCCTCACATCGTAATCAAGTTCTCGAACGTCTGATTCTGCTCCTGCGCGATTCAACTATGTGAGAGACCTACCATCTGCGTGTGAGCGGCTACACACAAGAGTCAGTATCCTCCGATTTACTGCATATTGCGCGTGCGCATAGACTTGCGAGCATAACGTTTTCGCTCGAAGATCACAAGGCGTGCATCGTATTAGTCAGCTTTGCTACAGTTTCTACATCTAGCGCGTCTTTATACGAAAAGATCCTCGGGCATGCGGCCCCAACTTTAATAGTACTGGCGGTAAATGACGCTGTCTTCCTTGCGTCACACAAACTGCTGCTTACGTCATTAACTATTTTTATGCCCTGCATTGTGCTATCGCATACGCATTCCTGTCATAGGCCCGACGATCCTATTCTATGCACTAATGCGTGTACCTGTCTAGTGAGATAGAGCTCGCGCGTGGCCACATCTGCGCTTCATGGAGCAAACGCGCAAAGCAATTCAACATATTAGTATACCCAGATACTGCGCATGCACCGTGAGCATGTGCAATGACACGTTTAGTGTTCGTCCTCCAATGCTCTTCTAACAGACACATCTTGCACAGTCACTATGTACTGTCTCTTTCTGTCTCAAATACGACATCAACATATAGTCATACATCAAATCTCGCTTCATGATGAACAGAGTAGGCGACATGGAATCTGACGAATAATTTGAATTCTCCGTTATCGTCAAGTACGAGGTCCGGTCACATTTAGACTAATAGCTCTTCTGCGCGAACACAGATGCGTATGAACTTAGTGGCGCTTCAGAATTTACGTTCTGCACATATGCATCGACATGCAGCATCCTGACAGTGTGCCATCAAGGCACTACACGCTGAACAAATACTTCTCGTCAATAGTCAGAAAACATGTAGCTAAAACATCCATCTCACACAGACTGACTATGAACATGTACTCAGGGTCGGCATATGTACTACGATGAAATCTCTATCAGCAACATCACTCGCGTACACTTGGCGTGACATCGACAAAGACTATCCAAACACAGGCCCTCACCCCCCCCCCCCCCCCCCCCCCCCCCAGGTATCATCTTATGAGTCGCGACAGCATCGAGTGGGTAGTAATCTCTCGTCTACGTCCTGAGAGTGTACAAGATTCGTTGCTGTGTAGTGCATCGTGCACGGCGTGTTCAGTCCGTAAACATCTGATCTTCAGTGGCAAGGGATGCGGGGTTAGATCGATGCCTTACAGCAGATGCTGATTAAATTGTGAATTGCATAACCATTGACATGATGACACCGTGTATCAAGAATCCGAGAAGTGGCAGACTTGGACGGACGGTGGGTGTGTAGGGGGTTCTGTTGTATTGTTACTTCATTATGTTCGCAGTATATATCGCGAAGTAGCCTCACACTCAATTTTCTACGTGATTTTGCTGATGTATTCCTTAGGTTTCATTATGTATAGCCGTTCATGTTTAATCATCAGGGCATCATAAAGTGTACGAAAAGACTGCGAGTTGGCACGTATAAACGTAGAGTTGCGTGACAGTCATGATGATTATAGGGTGGGGGGGGGGGGGATATGGGTTGGAAGAGGTGGAGGGGAGGATGGGGGGGGGGGGGGGGGGGGAAAGGGGGGGGGTGATGAGGGTTGGAGATATAGATCGTTGTAGTTACACTGTGAGGAGTAGTTAGTTGTATTGGTATCAAAGTGAATAATTTGGAAAATGCACTTCAAGGGTGGTGGGATTCCTGAAAGTCACGTCTCACCAGACTGGCTTAGGCATACTAAGATAGAAATAGGTAGAGTCCACTATTTGCAACCCTCGAAGTCATGCTTTCTACTCGAGATTGGAGTCCCGACTTACTGATTACCCCAATAGCCAGCGATAAACATCAGCTAGGAAATAACGCCGTCGATACATGTTTACAGCTATCACTATATGCATACTAACAGCAAAAGCTTGACTAACTAATCCTATGATAGCTGCAATTAGATAGCACTAGGTCAGAATGTATACAATACGTAGTAGCCGCTATATATACTTTTTGTACAGGCACTCTAAGAAAATGATAGTAGCATCAGTGGCCAATTAATAGGTCGCGATATGGTACGGGTCACTCGCCCTCTTTACAACATCTCAACTTTTCACGCCTTGTTCAATGATGTGCGTTACTTACACCATGCAGAACCTTGGGCCGGGTAATTCGCTCATTCTCTTACTTCAGAAGATCCACAAATGGATCCGTTAGGGTTTTGAGGTATCTGAACGGCTGCAACACAGTCAGCACAATGAGAAAGCCAATTGTCAACAAGTCGAACAAGGGCTACAACAGATATACGTCTATCCGAGGCTAATATAAAAGAGCTGATTACCAGATAGTTACAATTATGCGATTCATCATCAACTTTCCGTAATGCTCGAAATAAGAGTCTGATTCAGGTATTATGTATTCTAGATGACCCGCTATTCTTATACGTAATGAGATGTCGAGTATGTTTTCTAAGGCGTATACCGCTAGCGTTGGCTGAGCGTACATATGTGTCCTTGAAAATGACCCAAAGAATACCTAGTTAAACTCATCTGAGTGTGCCACTGGTTTAGCCAACTGATACACAGACTCAGCAGTACGAGACAAAAGTTGCAAACTTATGGAATGATACTGACATTTCCACCTGGTCACACAACATGGTGATTCAATAGAGTTGCGACTAGTTATAGCATCCAGTTCATCTTATCTACAGCTGAACAGAAAACACAGTAAAGTATTTCACGGAAGGGCCATATAATGAGATTCGCATATTCAAAATACATGTAACCAAAATTTTTAACTGAACTATAGAAATTATACGAACCGACGCGATCGCAAGTATTAGTATCAATTACCACAGTAACATATCGAATTTGAGCAGACATAGCCTACATCGTTAAGGCAGAAATTTCAACTTCGGGTTGCCGCAGTATTTATAAATAACTAAAGGTAGATATACTAGTAACATACAAGTAAGGGTACAGGGGCGACCTACATAAAAAGATGACAACATACAGGTGCTTCCAACGCTTAAGACTAATAGCTATGGTAATCGCGATCATACCCAAAGAACAATATAGGTCCTCAGTACTATTGCCGCTAATCGCTATCACAGTAGCAATAATGTGCACTGAGAACCTCTTAGAAGCCTGTCTAGATCATTAGAAAAGCTGCGTTGATAGGCGACAGAAACGGTGCATCGGGAGGCACTACTGATCATACAACTTAGAACATACAATGCGGACACGCGAACAACCGACGATGCTCTGGCTTGCCGGGCTCTTTACAATGGACTAGTATCGACTTATTGTCTAATTAGTAAGAGAGCAAGCTAGTAAATAAGCTACGATCATGATGTCACCGCTCAACTTTGTATCGACATAAATGCCTAGAAATAAGATCGAATTTCTGCTCTATCGTGAAGGATACATAGTTGTTCTATTGAGCGAGAGCTGCTACGTCTGCATGTCCGTGGTAAACTGATCGAAGTCTTCTAATCGACACTAATGGTCCGTTCCGCGTCAAGGTGTTTCTCTTAGACTAAGTTCTAGTTTATCAGTTACGTGAGCAAAGCATCAGTACAGACATGAAGAGCGTAATCTAAGTACGCCAACAGCCCTCTAGGGATAATACCCACATGAATCATCTTTAGTACAAAACTTAGAAGTTCTCGGATTCGGCTCTCTAACAAATCGATATCTACCTGAATCCTCCGAAAAAACAGATAACGTACGCAGACTTTATAGTGGACACGTGACAACAGATTGAGTGCTATATCGTTCTAGCGCGACCATTACATAATCTATCTAGACCGTAGAAGCGGTAGCGTAATTCTTATTTTGTTCTACTTTACGTCAATATTAACTGAAATGAGTGTATGTATTGGTGGAGAGCAGCTCATAAATAACGGGATTTAGTAGCCCTCTTTATGTACTGCTTGCAAATATCTATTCGACTCGGACAAAAGATTTGCTTGTCCGCTTAGAACATTCAGGTCGCGCCTTAACCGAATACTCACAACACAATAGAGGCGGGCAGTGTCAGAATAGCCATAGACATTAGGATGGCAAGTCACTATTAATAAGAGAGAGTCCAATAACGTGGGCTACAGCTCGTCGAATAGCCAAGGAAAATGAATGAAGTGAATAAGGGCCTGACGACTCGGACTAATCTCACTGGCTGCGTTACTACAGTTAACTTGCTTTCGACAACTTATAAATAGTATCATGAATAGCTAAAGTTCATCTAAAGTAACAATTACACGCGATAAGTCGCTTGAGCAATGAAATACCTGATCCATTGCCCTGGGTATCCCACTATGGTCGGAATAGAGCAGATGGAGATAAAAACAGGCCGCGAAAAATCTAGGATCTATGCTTCCCCCTAGTCTCTGCATTCGTATTGTACCTCCGTCAACGTCACGTGGAGTAGTCTAGGGAGTCACCCTATACCAATCGAGAGACTCCTGTAAACTGAAGACTTAATTCATCTAACGCAATAATTTACCCAAATCTAATCAATAGATGTACGATACTAAGTAACCTAGATTGACACTTCATGTTCACCTCAACAATTTCTCCAATGAATACATACTTCAAGTCAGGAATGCAGAAATTTATGGCAGGTGATGATATGGCAGAGGATATTTAGTTTACAACGTAAAGATAGTGTATAATCAGTCGAACGGGACCTACAAGGTTAACGACGCTAGCACCTGGATTAGACAGATTGGCTTCATCCGGGACGAACACATGTCCATGTTAACTAGCGACATAGCGTACTGTGCTCAATTGTACTACGTAGGCTTAAATGCACAATAGAGCTCTGCTAGTATTATCAATCTGTTCTGGCAGCCAGTGACAAATGAGTGAATCTCTGGATTGCTTTTAACGATTGAAAGTCATTTCGTTTCACACAGTTACGCCATCCGTTGGCTCTTAACTCAGAGTATGACTCTAAGCATATATACACGTAGATATGGGAAGGGACACTGTCACAGTCTTACATGTTTACGTATTAGGATGTCCTGGAGCCATATGTGTTAAGCATTGCCAAGAGTATGATTATGATAAGTAGATATATCAGAGTACAAAGATATAAACGAATCGACCTAGTCATGTTTAAGAAGTCTTACATTGACAGATAAGCTGACGTTGGTCACTGGTTTCCGACAATTGTACCTTGTTTTCGATAGAACATGATCAACGAGCACATAGATAACAGACTTAAAGATCAATGCGGAAATGTAGTCTGTCTTTTGAACAGAAAAGCGTACAGATAGTATTTTCCAAAGTGAGCGTCAAGCATAAAGACGAACTTGCCGAACTGCATGATGGATAAGCTAAAAGAAGAGAGAGAGAGAGTTAAGCTGCCACTGCGCATTGGGCAGCCATAAGGCAAAATTCGCGACATCCAGACTAGCATTAGGCAAACTAGGCAGCTATTGATATAGGTCTCAACGAAAGAGGCACATAGAGAGCGTGCGCGCCAGACAAGCTCACTCCTCATGTACTTACGGGCGTAAGGTCACCTCAGCGATCATTGTAGCGTGTTCCTACGTGATCTTCTCTGGGCAACTGCTTAGCGAGCTTGCTATTATCATATTCAACATAGCTACCCTCAAATCAACCTTACGGGGATGGGTTGGGGGGGGGGACATCGGACTCTCTTTCCTCCTTTGATGACTGGCAGAAACGTTCACTCCAATGGTATCATACGTCTGCTAGCACCAAGCTTCACACTTAATGATCTCGTCATCGCCTCAACGCAACTAGTTATCTATATTGAATCAGCATGTGTCAGGTTTCTGACCCCAAATAGCGTGCGCACCGAGTGTAACGCAAAAAACTATCTAGTGAGTCTACACGTTCTATCCCTAGATAAACATGTCAGATCACATGCCCAATATAATGCCTGATCGAACCTTCTGCGAACTCACAATTAATTATCCAGGCATGGTATCAAGAGGTTAACACTGTAATGTCTAAATAACTCGTCCGTGTGAATTACGGTCTATTACCAATTACGAGCGTGGAGACTACTTCAAGTCGGCATGCAGTTGCATGACAAGAGCATTACTGACTAATGTTTAACTGCCGCTTTGTGCGGATCGCAATCGCCATGCATCATATAGACATGAGCACTTTAACGATGGATTTCTACGGATTCTAGGTGAGGCCCTATCACGGACAATGATTGAACGACTGACTAATAGGCAAAGTACTTGATCACTTGTAAGCCTCAGTTGTTCCGTATGATTAAATCTGGTGACCGCGGGATTCCTAGTTGGAGTCAAACGTCCGACACAGTGTTTAGGTAGTCAAGATTTATCCTGACGGGGCATCTCACCTATACGTTGGAATATATCCAGAAACAGCGCGAAAGAGCGCGATGAGCTCCACGAATGCGAAGACATATAGAGCAACCCAAGGTTAGCCACCTAAGGTAGTTCCGACAACTTGCTTCGGTAGTGCTGTTTTTCATGGTATTAGGTTCTGGGGGGGGGGGGTACTACGGGGTTAACGTACTCCTGTACAGCAGGATGCGTCAAAGTAATAATGGCAAACGATGCACATAATCAGTCATCACTAAGTCTCTTCTCACCGAACTCTCCTTTTCAATGACTAGATCCTGTAGTGTAGACCGTCCTCTGCTGGGGAAGACCATACGGTGGCTTAGCTATTATGTAGCACAGCAATATTAGGACAACATGTTGGGGCGCAATCGATGCTCTTTGTCGATGATTGCAAACACTTAGAAGGTAATACTCTCTTAGTAAGCTTGATGCAGTGACTAGACGGTTGGCGGGGCCGATTGAAATTTGTTCCTCTGGTGGCGTAATAGACCATAAATGCTCGTAGTATGAGGCCATAAGAACCCCGTTGAGTGCACCTCGAAGTAAGAGTACCGAATACAGACTCAGTAAAGTGCCCAAAACCTATTCGTTATCTCAAAAGTGGCAAGCACGAAAGATTTTACTATTCTCTACAGGCAGGATCATGCAACTGGCTGAGAATCACCGTGACAAATGCAGAGTATCAGAATACCTCCTTCGGCTTAAGTCGCCCCAATCCCAGTTGAAACGAGGCTCTAACTTCGAAAACAAAAGTCCTTCTCCAAAGAAGGTAACCTAATAATATGAGGAGATGAAAAAATAGGTCTTTAAACCTGGTCCAAAAGAGGAATTGACATTCTTTATGAGAACCAGCGTGAATCAAATTAGGCGACGCCTATCCTTCAATGAAAGTATAGAAAGCGGTTGCCATAATGGAGGACAGAATTCGGAATGAATCGTCCGTAGAAATTGGATCCAAACCTCATAGACTCCTAACAAAGTATTTCTTTGATCCTTAGGGACCGACAATGTTAAGTATTTTTGAAACATATGGTGGTCCATGCTAGTCTATACGGACAACCGACCATGAACCAACTCACGCAATGAACCTAGTAGAAGTAGAGATCCTCACGTAAAATCCTATTAAAGGCTGATTATAGAGGGTTATAGTCAGTCAAGTTATAAAACTACTGCGAAGAGTATACAAGTAAATTACGTATAAACCCCAAATAGTGATATCTTCCCAGGAATCACTAAAATAGACAGCTATCAACTAGATATGCATGGCCTATCTGTACGAGTAATGCGATAATTCGCCGCATCATGCGTACGAATGTAGCAGGGCGTTCATAAGACCAAAAGGCATGGGAAATATCCATTGAAATAAACCCCTAGGTCAGTAGAAAAAAGCTGTAAAAGGTTTGGCACGACTTCAGTTCTAGCGGGACTTCGCCAATAACCTTTAGACAAATCTAGAGTTTGGTAAAGAGAAATCTAGAATATAGAAAGTTTAGTATGAGTAGCTCTCTTCTAGTGAAGGCGCAAAATCGGTTCCAAGCATTCGAAACTCACGTTCCTGTAACCAAGCTTAGGTTACTAGGTTCAATTTGCGATAATCTACGCAAATGCGAATGTTATTATCCATTCTTTTCGAACAATAACCATAGACGAAGAGTAACCCTGAAGTGGAGACCAAAGCTAACCACATCCGAAGTTCATTCTCACAAGCATCTTTCGTCTGATATAGACATGCAGACAGTGGATGGCCCATAACGGTTAGTTCAATGATTTCCCAAAACGTAAGGTCATTTCAACATCCAAGCTTCTTTCCTCCCTAACTTCGAGACTGAGTAAATGTCAGATATAGTCTTATTGGATAGGGGTCCTGACTCTACGGATATTCGCCTGATAGGGATTATGATCAGTTAGCACAATGTCATGTTCAATGACATGTGTGTGTCCCGGGATGTCTGTAAGAACATCCTGAAATGTTTGCAATATCGAAGAAACTTGTCGATGTTCCTCAGCGGAAAGATTTGGAGAAACGGTCCGCACGTTTTTTCCAAGTATTGGAGATTCCGTTAGAATAAAAGTGGGACCATAGAAAGAGGAAGATTGACTTATGACATCAGAAAAAGTAGTTTCCTCATCCTGTTAACTAACTGACAGCGATGAGTAATTGACCATGACGGTGGGCCTTGCCTTTTCTTTAGCAAATTCGGAAGGCGAAGTTGCTAGTCTGCATGCCTCAATGATTTTTTTCCTAAGAGCAATGACGTACTCATAAGAAGACTGAGTCTCATCGCTAATATTATCGGCAGTGATTAGATCGTGAAGTAAAGACATAGGGCCGCGCGGTTGCGCGCCAAAGACAAGTTCAAAAGGGGAAAACCCCGTATGTTCATTGGGGACCTCTCTATACGCAAAGAGAGCCGCGGGTAAGACCCTGTCCCAATCCTGAGGATGATCCTCAGTTATTTTACCCAGTAAAGTTTTTTAGAGTCCTATTTAAACGTTCGACCAACCCATTAGACATTGGGTGATAGATACTGCTGAGAGACCTTTTTATATGTAGCATAGACATTACCTGTGACATAGTGTCTGATATAAGTTGAGTGCCATGGTCTGACAATATTTCTCCGGGAAAACCAAGCGAGAAAATATCAGCCAAAGAGCGTCTGCGATATCAGCAGTTGAGATGCTCTTGAGAGGTATTGCCTCTGGCCAACGTGTGCACATATCGACACATGTAAGAATAAATTGGTGCCCTCTAGCCGACTTAATTCTAAAAGGACCGATAATATCTATTGCCATTTTTTGAAAAGGGCGAATTGGAATGTCAGCAGCCTGAATAGGCGCAGCATGTCGTGGTCCTTTAGATTTGACCTCCTGACATACTTTGCAAGAGCGACAGTACATTCGTATGTCCTTGCTCACAAATGGCCAAAAGAAAGCCGCAAGAACTCTCGACTTTGTACGGGAAAAACCCATATGTCCAGCACATTGCGAGTCATGAGCATGTTGCAATATTTGCACCCTCATGCTCTTAGGCACAAGAATTTGTGAATGAGTGGATGTAGTCGAGTCTTGTACCATACGTACAAGTACGCCGTTCTTCATAGAAATCCAAGATTTTCTATTAGTATTTTGATTAGGATCACCTTTTTTTGCTAGAATGAAGAATTTTTGTAACGACGGATCTTCTTCTTGCAATTTGATAAAATGAGTCACGTGTAATAGTCAAGTGACTATTTTGTTCATCTACTTCATCATTATTAGTTAATGAAGTTTGAGGTGGATCCAGAGCATGTGCTCTTGTGACCACCGTATTGGTAGCTTCAATGTTTTGCTCTTCCCAAACAGCAATCTGCTGTGGGGTACATTCCCTAACTCCGTGAATACGACCAATAATAAGGTCCGCAATAGGGTTTGGAAGTAGACACGCGTGGACCTCTCCCGTGAAGAAAGGAGTAGCAATATGTATTATGGCAGTAGGATATTTTTCCAACGTGCCACCAAATGTGACACATTTGATGACCTTTCCTGTAGCACAGAATGGATCTACAAGAGATTGCCTAACCCCGACAGTAGTACATCCAGAATCAAACAACACCGAGACTGGATTACTATTTACAAGCCCCTTATGTAATATAAGAGAACCTCTCCCATCATGAGCAACATTAGCAGGAAGAGCGGGCAAAGGATGACCACAGCTTAGAGTACTAATGGTTTTCGGATCAAATAAAGTACTGCATTGGATACATTTATTTGCCCTACCAAAGTCAAAAGATGAGCATCCGATAGCATTATGGTCTTTATCATTATTAACCTGTTTATCTGCTCCCTGAGATTCTTGTTGAACAGAGTTTGTCTGTTGATATCTTTTTCTCTTCTGTTGCGATCTACCGCGACCATTATTGCTTCTGCAATTATCATTAAAGTCCCTACTGTAATTTTAATCCTGGTTTGCGTTCCAGTTTCCATAACTGTCATTACCATCTCTAAGCTGTTGAGAACCTCTATTATCTTGGTATTGAGGTCTCTGCAAATAATATTTTCCTCTATACCGATTACCTTTATGAAAATTTCTAAAGTTACCGGGAATAGAATACCGTGTAATATTAGGTTGTCTCCAGTTCTGGGAAGAAGAATCTCCCTGAAATTGATTACCATGGTTCTGGGCATAATTACGGTTACTCTTTTTATTGAAATTTTGCTGGCTACCCTGAAATTTACGCATAAAATTCGGGCCATAAGGTGCTGCCGAAGCAACTGGCAGACCTTCTTTTACCTTAGAGTTGCTAACGGTTATGTGAGGATGTGCAGTAACATACTGGCTACAGTATTCTTCCATTTCTTTTATATTTTTAGGCTTACGCTCATGAAGAAAAGAAAGAAAAGCTTCATTAACAGAAGACATAACCTTGTCTCTAAGAAGTAAGTCCATGAGGGCTTCAAATGTACTTTCTGTCTTAGAAAGCTCAACCCATCGTAAAAAAGTAAGACGTATGCCTGAGATGAATTCTGAGAATTCAACTCCAGTTTCTGGTAACATGTTTTTAAATTTAAGACGATATCCGTCTTCGTTAAGTTGGTACTTCTTTAACAATGCCGCCCTGACAACCTCATAGTTGTTCTTGTCAGGCACATCTACCATACCCAACAAAGTCAAAGCATCACCTCTAAGTATCTTGGACAGATGATAAACATATAATGTTTTATCTATATTATGCACCTTACATGCACTTTCAAATCTATCTAGATAAAATGTTATATCATCAATTGAAGCATTGAATGCTGGTAAATTAAGCTTGAAATCAACAGCATTAGACTTATTAGCAGATGATACCTTATTAGCATCATTAGCATTACTAGATAACTTCAACTTTTCTAACTCCAAAGCTAAGAGTTTTTCTTCATGTTCCATTTTTGCTTTTCTCTCATCAGACTCTCTTTGTAACCTTCTTTCCTCAGCCTCAGCCTGTAACTTTCTTTCCTCAGCCTCAGCCTGTAACTTTTTTTCTAATCTTTTATTTTCAGCCTCTATTTCAAGTCTCTTATTTTCAGCTTCTTTTTCAAGTCTCTTATTTTCAGCTTCTTTTTCAAGTCTCTTATTTTCAACCTCAGCCTGAAGTCTCTTCTCCTGAGATTCTGCTTCTCTTTTTTGTTTTTCCATTTCCATTTGTAATCTCTTTTCATCTACCTGCATCTGCAGTTTTAAATTTTCAGCATCTATTCTCTTTTGTTCAGTTAGTTCTTTCATTTTCTTTTCCTCCGACTTCAATGCCTTGGCATATTGAACAGTCGCAAATTCTTCTAATTTATCACCTGTCTTCCCAAGGGCTTTACCCTGCTCAATAAAGTACTCAAATGTAGACATGATGTCTAAAATGTGAGTACAGAACCTGAAATAATTAATTATCTTATTTCAATCTTAATAGCAACAAGACTTAATAAAGTGCTTGTATAATTACTATATTTACTCCAATCTCTGTGGGAAACAAGACTTGACACCAATTTGTATTATCAGTTGTACAATAATATCACAAGTCACCTCTTAATTATCAGTGCACTACCCAAATCAGTGCATAACCATCAGTTATTTATCATAACTGCACTACAATAGTGCATAAGGAAAAAACCACCAGCTAGTTATGATAAGTGCACTATAGATCAATAGTGCATGAGCATATATGTAACAATAGTGAAAGCTAACTATGCAAGAACTATGCAAACAATAACAAGACAATGTAAACAATAACAAAGTACCAACAATGTAAACAAAACAAAGATCAAAGTCAATGTAAACAATAACAAAGATCAGAGTCAATGTAAACAATAACAAAGATCAACGTCAATGTAAACAATAACAAAGATCAGAGTCAATGTAAACAATAACAAAGATCAAACAATACGAAAACATTCGCATAAGTCAAATAAATAAACAGCGAAACTAAAAAGAATATGATGACAGAATGCGAAGATATGACAAACAAATGACGCTACAGTATATACACAAAAATTTACGTGAAGAACTGAATAATAGAAAAGAGGAGACCTACAAATACAAACAATTGAAATCGAAACTAAAAAACAGAAAGAAAGAGAGAAACAAAAAAAAAAATATACAAAAAACGAAAATAAAGCACAACTCGTCACAACTAAAACAGATATAGCAACGATTGTCGCTAGCAAATTCCACAGTAGGCAATTCGCACAGTCCCTAACGAAAACGCTAACAGTAGAACCTCTGTGGCGTGGTATCTTCTACTGAAAGACACCGCCCAACCGAGAAAACCCGCTGAAATATAAACATATAAATACAAATCCAAATAACATATAACATGTAAACATATAAAAAGTGCGAAAAATGTGATAGACAGAAGGCTCAGTTAGAACATAAGGGCACAGTTCACAAACAAAACAGGCCACTTAACTTCTATGTATCCACAACGTCAGCACAGTTCAGAACAGGATGTGATCAGCATTCTTAGGACAATGATCCAACGTTGATCCATATCTGCTCTCGTAAACTGCCATGACGAAGGAAATGAGCTTCTAACAGGAAACAGCTTCTGACAGGAAACAGCTTCTGAACTTGACCTTCTGAATCTGCAACAGTAATTCTGAGACCGGAACAGTTGTTACGGCACTTGTCCTTCTTCTCAACAGATCAGGAAATCCATTCGCTCGGTACTTGTCCTTCTATTTGTAGACAAACTTCAATACCGCCGAGCAGCGCCGGGTAGTTTCAAAATATCAACAACTGTCAGTACTGCTGCGTCTTTCAAAAAATTTCATCAAAGGTGATGAATAGCAACTGCAATGTTGTCTTGTAGTCTGCTGATGATGTCTGGGTTTGTTGACCCCCTTGAGAGTTGGTACCAGAATAAACCAACTATTGGCCACCATGAATTGATAAGGGTGGAATTAGGATGCCGTCAAATTACCACCTCTATCGACACCAGGTATTACAATGCAAGATGTGGGTGTCTTATCTGGTTTAGATTGTTGCTGTGTGTGTGTTGCAGTAGAACAGTTCAGGGTACACCACAGGCAACATGACGTGTAGAGTCATAGAAATGGTAACTTCGCTTTAGGTTTATACCATTTATTGCACGCCACAAAACAGTCATGATACTTATGTTATCATCGGCATAGTACAACGAATGCAGCATTCAAACTCATGTTAACTGACAGTCATGTAGAAGTCAATACTCAATAGTTGTATGGAAAACAAATATCATAGCGAAGCTTGATAAATAATACATATAACTTCTGCAACCGTGGTCAGCTGCAGATCCTTAATGTTCATAGACAATAATAATTATTCCTTCCTGATGCTAGCAGATCAGATGTATACAATACGTCCGTTTACTGTCTGCACGTGAGTAGCATACATGGATTACAGGTCAGCTCGACCTTTATAACCTTCCTAAGTCTAACCATCTGACTTGGACGTGATCTCTGATATAACGAATCCTGGAACACAGACAATAGTCTTGTTGGTCTAGAGCGACCCATAGATATATAACTAGTTCAGGTATAAAGATACCGGTGACTTAATCCTAGTCAAAGTACCTCTCCATTTTGAATCACACAGGCGAGCAAAAAGGCGACAAAATGACGAACCTCTAGATGATAGCCTAAAGTTCGATACAAGAGGAATTACCTTATTTCGGAAAATCAACCATGAACATATGCCTCCAGGCAGGCTTGAATAATACGGGGAAATAGTCTAGTTAGCTAACTAACTCACAAAGACAATGTATTTCCCTCAGAGAATCACAAGACGCAGTCGCGTCCGCTCGCTAATCAGTCCATTTCTCAACTGCCCGACCTGGGCGGAACAACAAAACGACAACCCAGTCGAGACATGCGCAGAGTGACAATCTCTGAGTCGCTGTTCACAATAAGACGATTCTAAGAACATTCGAGATAAAAGTCTTACACAGTCGCGCCTTTTATGGACATGAACAGAAGCGTTAAGAAAGGTTTCAAACATCTACAACAGTTGACTGATACTACCAAATAAGGAGATATGGTCACGCTTCGTTCAAGACATTATAGACCGAACGTGTCTCTATACAAGAGGAGGTAAACTCATAAAAAATAGCAGTATCGATATTTCGGGTTCTGTCCCTTTGACCATAAAATATATATAACATGCATTTCAGTCAAATAATGATCATACATACGAAAAACGATCATACAAAGACTTTGGAAAAAAGTAATTATTTGTGCGTAACACCGTTTCAGACACAATTCTACATTTCCTGAATTAACGTCAGGATCTTATAGCTGAGAAGACGCCGGGCGGACCGACCCACACGTGTAAGAAGCTACAAGCCACAGCATACAGTTGAGAAGAAGCCATGCTGACTTGCTCTTGTGAGCATAGGGATAAGCTTCAACCCACAAAGATTGTATCTGAGGGTATGTTAACATAATGAATAGATAATTAGTTTTATAAAATAGCTTCGTGTCATGTAAACTGATGTATATTTAAAATCAATGTTATGATTGACTTAGATTTACATGCTTGTGTTTTGTTTGGGCACCCCCAAAACCACCCTGACAACTGAAGTTGGTTTTCAACTGCATATAACCTCAATCCTGAACAGCACTGATTCAGCTAGAGTACTTCTCGGGACTACATAATGCTAGCAATAAAATCGTACAGTTCTTTTGAGGGCTTAGCTTTTAAATACTGTGTGTTTAGAGTTCTTTTTGTTCTTCTTCGTTAGATTTCGTTCGATAAGGCACATTTCGTTTGATATATTGTACAAATTGTTGTTAAGGGAAACAACGTTGGCCTAACTAAGACCAAGGAGAATTAGTTATGAAGGTATTTAAGAGACATTTTAAAATGATTTTAATAATTCTTCGATGTATTTTATACTTTATGACGTCCACGATTTACTGACATAAACACACCTTCATGACAGTGTTGTCAAAATGAGGATTCTGATAGATTCTGATTGACTGGTCACCAGTCATCATCGGAGGGGCGTGTCAGTTGTACGCCTTGTGCCATCCTTTGTTGCACGTTCAGATATCAGTGAAACTTTACAAGAAACTACTGGTGAAGTGCATAACAAACTTCAATGTATGAGTCAAAGACCAACAATGCATGCCTAGCAGTAGCATAGTGACTACCTGTCCAGGTGAATAAAGTCCATCGGGAGTCCAAGCAGTATCCAACTACAGAACTGACTATACAAGAATTTTCAAGCCGATAAATGCTTACATAACGAGAATCAAAACTATACGTCACCAACGGTGATAAGACAATAACAATTTATTAATATCCAACTTGTGATTTGTAAATATCCATCTGCAATTTTTACTAGACATATATTAATTATTAAAACGAATTGATCTTTTTTTTTTTTTTTTTTTTTTTTCATAAATTGCAGTTTATTGATTTTATTTCAATTCAAGTTACAAGTTGAAATCGTTGCTCTTGTGTGAAATATTTAGTGTTAAGATCGGTAGGGAATATTTAACGAGCGGCATTCACAACAATTATTAATAGACAGCCTTGGAGCATAGGATTGGTCTCGTGATATGGTGACTTACTTCACAGCTCACCTCTACAGCTACCATCTAGAGCTGTGTAGTTATCTACCGGATTGTCCTATGTCAGCACTATCTCTAGCTTACCAGTTCTCTTCTCCATTTCTTAGAAATATTTAATTATTAACCATCCATCTTGCCACATAAGGAATGTTGCTGGTGACGATCGTATTCGTTTTCTCTGTTCCTCATTTGTTGGGCACCTTTGAAGTAGATATTCAGCAGTCATGCTATTGGTGCCACAGTTACACTCATCAGCAGTTCCTATCTTTAGTTTGTTGGATAGATAGTATCCCAAGCGTTCACATAAAGAAATTGAAAGAAAGAAAGAGAGAAAAAAAAAGAAAAAAAAAGACAGAAAGAAATAAAGTGAAAGAAAGAAATGGAGAAAAAAAAGAAATAAAGAACGATAGATAGAGCACACAAGACAACAGAAAAGAAAGAGAGGTAAGAAGCAATGAAGAGATTAAGACGACCCCAAGAAATAAACCTGTTAGTAAAAACGACCAATTAAATAATAACGATGTTGAAAATACTAACGATTAAGGTAATTATGTTGATGATGATGATTATGATGATGTACAACACCAAATGCAAGGAGTTAATGCTGTCGTGTTGTAACAATAGACTCACATGCCCATTCCGAGAACTCCTGTTTTTTTTCCAACAAGTCTGTTATTTCTAAATTTCCCACGCGACATTTCAAGGAATTTTTCAATATTTTAGCTTTTCCTCTAATTTCAGTATTTCCTCTGTTTTCCTTTTTTTTTAAATTTGTGTCTGACCCACATGTCCTTTCGGTTATTTTATATACTGTAAACTTTTTTCTTTCTTTCTTTTCTTTCTTGTCAATACAACAGGAATTTTAAACAAGGCCCCGCAAGTCCGCACTTCCCTAGGACGTCGAATAGCCTAAAATCGCCACTCTCTCTAACACACAGGCGCAGACATACACGTATTTGCTGTAATTTACTACAAAAAAATGCAAGCAAACTTCGGTCCAATAGAAACACGTCTATTTATCACGTGATCGTCTGCATAATATGTGGCAAAACTATTAGTTGTGATATGTGCAGGTAAATAACTAATCAATGTTCTATACTTGCCAGATAAAATGATACAAGCTCATAATTTAAACTTTCTCAAAGGGCATTTTTTCCTGGAATTCGCGAGGAAATTAAAAAATACGCTGAGCAATCTTAAAAGGTTGAGTTAATATATGACATCTTCGTACTGGAGTGAAGCTGGAGAAGTCCATCATAAGGGGTGGTGGCTTGGAGAATTGTAGGTACTGACCAAAGGGAGATAATATGCTTCTTGCTTTTGAGAAATAACAGTTACGTTATTTTTTTTTTTTCCGCCTATATTTTGGTAAACTCGAAGTTTCTCACAGCCCCTACACCAAACAAGCGAATTCCAAGATTTAACATTTTGTTGATCTGAGATTTGTGAAACAAGACAGTGACTCTAGAAAGTGAGTTATTAATGTATTTATAGGATAATATTTGCAATTTATTGAAACATTAATATTTTGTTGCATTCTTTCAGCGGATAAGAGACAGCTGATAATGACCACGAAATAATTGGGCATGTAAACCTTGATTACACAAAAGAAAGGCAGTTGTGGTAATGTTGGCTCGTGTGGAACTCGGGATTTGATTGAAGCGAGCGGGAGCCGCGCTAGCGTAGTGGTGACCACACCGCTCTGGCGACCGGGTGATCCAGGATCAAACCCGGGCGACGGCATTTGAGGATTTTTCGTCGACCGGGATTTGGACTGGATTAACTCGAGACCTGGCGAAGGAGTGTCGTCGACCAGGGATTGGCGGCTCCTGAGCCGACCCAGTTCTAATGGGTACCTCCGAAATCGGCGAGTATCTGCCTGAATGGCGAGGGACACCTGTCTCTGTACAAGAAAAAAAGGGATACACACGTAAAATCAATGTCAGGTTAGACATTAACAATAACCTGAGATTTCGCCTCGAGTATTAGCGAGCGTACGAAAAAAAAAAAAAAAAAAAAAAAAAAAAAATTGAAGCGAGCGAAAAATCAGAGATTTCTGTTCTATAAAGGATTTCGTCTACTTCATCGCCTCTTAGTTCGGTCTCATTAAAAAAAAAAAGAAAAAAAATATAAAATAGTCACATAGCACAAACTACCACAGGAGAGTGAAGTGTGAAATTTTACCATACTAGGTCCAGCTTGGGTGACCAAATCCTTCCCTCACTGATTTTTGTCTTCCCTAACTCACGAGCAGTCAGGTGCCCATTTACGGCTGGGTAAACTGAAGCATGACGCTTCTAGGTTTGGATCCCGAAAGCCGGTAGGTGTGCCGCGTAAGGAAAGCACGGTGTCATATAACCACGTTTATTTCTCTCATAAAGTGGGAGATCTGTCTCATGCTTCTCTTATTATCATACATACTCTCCCTCTAAGGGGTCAGTGAAAGCCGTGCTGTCAATGGGTTCCTCTCCGGAGCCGATATTCTTGACGGAGATAAACAAGACACGGAAGGACTCAGCAGACGACAAAGAAGAGGAAGACGGCGCGAGCTTTTTGAAAGCCTATGCTCCTTGCGGAGCTAAGGGGTAGTAATGAGTGAAGGTTATAACTTCATCGAAAATATGAGCGAAACAGTACAGGGTACTGAACACAGAATAACGAGCAGGAAAATTTCATATATATATATGTCTTTCTCTCTTATTGTTTCTCTCTTATTGTTTCTCTCTTATTAAGTAATATTTAATCTACATCAGTTTCTCTCTTATGACGCGTGAATTTGTGAAGCGTTCCATATAATCTTTGGTGTTGTCACGTGCTGGCCTTCAGAGCATATATACACTGCTTAAATAGCGCAAAAAACGCTGGCTTGGCCATGTCTGCCGCATGGAAGATGGTCGCGTCCCCAAAGATATGGTACGGACAACGTCCAGGTGGCAAAAGAACAGTCGGGCAACCGCAGCTGAGGTTTAAAGATTTGTGCAAGAGAGACATGAATGCACTGGACATAAATCCGGCAGCCTGAGAGGATGAAGCAGCTGTTCGCACCAAGTGCCGATGCTCCTTGCTTTGCCACCACAGATTTGGCTAAAAGATGCTGTCAGAACACGCAGAAGAAAACAGAAAACGCCGAAATGAACACCAGAAAGAAAAAAACGGCTCAGCACCATCACCTTAATGTCGCAGTCATACAGTCAGCTGTGAATGAAGGGACTGCTACTACTAATACAACAACAAATACTACTACTAATACAACCACAACAACAACTACTACTAATACAACAACAACAACTACTACTAATACAACAACAACTACTACTACTAGTACAACAACAACAACTACTACTAATACAACAACAACAACTACTACTAATTCAACAACAACTACTACTACTATACAACAATAACAACAACAACAACTACTACTACTAATACAACAACAACAACTACTACTACTAATACAACAACAGCAACTACTACTAATACAACAGCAACAACTACTACTAATACAACAACTACTACTACAACTAATACAACAACAAATACTACTACTAATACAACCACAACAACAATTACTACTACTAATACAACAGCAACAACTACTACTAATACAACAACAACTACTACTAATACAACAGCAACTACTACTAATACAACAGCAACAACTACTACTAATACAACAACAACAACCACTACTAATACAACAACAACTACTACTACTAAACAACAACTACTACTACTATACAACAACAACAACAACTACTACTACTATTCAACAACAACAACAACAACAACAACTACTACTACTACTACTATACAACAACAACAACAACTACTACTACTAATACAACAACAACTACTACTACTAATACAACAACAACAACTACTACTAATACAACATCAACAACTACTACTATACAACAACAACTGCTACTATTCAACATTAACAACAACAATAACAACAACAACAACTACTACTACTACTAATACAACAACAACAACTACTACTACTAATACAACAACAACTACTACTACTACTAATACAACAACTACTACTACTAATACAACAACAGCAACAACTACTACTAATACAACAACAACAACTATTACAAATACAAAAACAACAACTATTACTAATACAACAACAACAACTATTACTAATACAACAACAACTACTACTACTACTAATACAACAACAACAAGAACTACTACTACTAATACAACAACTACAACTACTAATACAACAACAACTACTACTACTAATACAACAACTACTACTAATACTACAACTACAACTACTAATACAACAACAACTACTACTACTACTAATACAACAACAACAACTACTACTACTACAACACCAACAACAGCTACTACTAATACAACACCAACAACAGCTACTACTAATACAACACCAACAACAGCTGCTACTAATACAACAACAACAATAACTATTACTAATACAACAACAACTACTACTACTAATACAACAAAAACAACAACAATTACTACTAATACAACAACAACTACTACTACTACTAATACAACAACTACAACTACTAATTCAACAACAACTACTACTACTAATACAACAACAACAACTACTACTAATACAACAACCACTACTGCTACTAATACAACAACTACTACTACTACTACTACTACTACTAATACAACAACTACAACTACTAATACAACAACAACAACTACTACTAATACAACAACAACAATAACTACTACTACTACTACTAAAACAACAACAACTACTACTAATACAACAACAACAACAACTACTAATACAACAACAACAATAACTACTACTACTACTACTAAAACAACAACAACTACTACTAATACAACAACAACAACTACTACTAATACAACAACAACAACTACTACTAATACAACAACTACTACTAATACAACAACTAAAACTACTAATACAACAACAACAACTACTACTACTAATACAACAACAACTACTACTACTACTACTACTACTACTACACCAACAACAGCTACTACTAATACAACACCAACAACAGCTACTACTAATACAACACCAACAACAGCTGCTACTAATACAACAACAATAACTATTACTAATACAACAACAACTACTACTACTAATACAACAAAAACAACAACAATTACTACTAATACAACAACAACAACAACTACTACTAATACAACAACTACAACTACTAATTCAACAACAACTACTACTACTAATTCAACAACAACAACTACTACTAATACAACAACAACTACTACTACTAATACAACAACTACTACTGCTACTAATACAACAACAACAACAACTACTACTACTACTAATACAACAACTACAACTACTAAAACAACAACAACAACTACTAATACAACAACAACAATAACTACTACTACTACTACTAAAACAACAACAACTACTACTAATACAACAACAACAACTACTACTAATACAACAACAACTACTGCTACTAATACAACAACAACAACAACTACTACTACTACTAATACAACAACTACAACTACTAAAACAACAACAACAACAACTACTAATACAGCAACAACAATAACTACTACTACTACTACTAAAACAACAACAACTACTACTAATACAACAACAACAACTACTACTAATACAACAACAACAACAACAACTACTACTACTACTAACACAACAACAACAACTACTACTACTACTAATACAACACCAACAACAACTACTACTATTACACTAGTCAACAACCAAAATGTACCAGAAATGAAAATAGCTGATCTTAACTAATTTTGGTGTGCTGAAAACGAAAATGACATTTAAAAATGTTGATTGGCTCTAGTTTTCAAGATATATGCTACTAGTTTATTTAATTACGGTCAATTTATATATATGACACAACTGTTGTGGTCGATTGCATAATTTTTTCTAATGACCAATAAAAATGTAACTAGAAGTTGATGATGCAATCCTACCTATGATTACATCACCTTTGTGTATAAATATCTTATCTCTGTTAAAATTTTGCCATTAGTTAGTGCATTTGTCCTTATCAAAAGTATCGTAGTTAGACATGCCTAGGACATGTTGTGAACAGTGCTAATAATTTCTGTTATATATGTGGTGAGGTGACATTTGTATCACAAAAACGAAATATAACTAAAGTGATTAAGAAGGCGTACAGTTTGTATTATGGCTGCAAAATAGGAGATCAAGATAAGAGCTGGGCGCCACACATATGCTGCAATACATGTGCAGCACATCTTAAACTGTGGTTGACTGGCAAAAGGCAAGCTATGCATGGTCCCTCCAATTGGGAAAGGCATATCAAAGAAGAAAAAATGGACTCTGGAATATCCAAACATCCCCTCTGCAATACGTCCGGTACCACATGGCGATGACCTACCAGTTCCCAAAGTGCCAGAATCATTTTCAGCTGCTTCCACTGATGAAGAAGAGGACACTGGTGGTCCTGAACCATCAACCTCAAGCGACCCAGATTTTGAGCAAACTACATCCACTAAACCACACTTAATAACCCAATGTGAACTGAATGATCTTGTAAGAGATCTGAATTTACCGAAGAACAAGGCGGAGCTTTTGGGTTCCAGATTGCAACAGTGGAATCTCCTGGCAGGAAGATGTTACAATTTCTGTGTATAGGAACCACCAGAAGCCGCTTATTACATTCTTTTTCAAAGAGGGTGACCTTTCTGCGTGCCACAACATTTCTGGTTTAATGGCAGCCCTCAAAATCAATTACATACCGGAAGAGTGGAGGCTTTTCATTGATTCATCCAAGACGAGTCTTAAAGCTGTTTTGTTGAATAATGGTAATGTGTTACCGTCAATTCCAGTTGGTCACGCAGTTCATATGAAAGAAACTTACGAAAACATTAAGCAGCTTTTGAAGTGTATAAACTACGATCATCATCATTGGTCACTTTGCGGTGACTTAAAAGTGGTCGCTCTTTTGCTTGGACTACAGGGTGGATACACCAAGTACTGTTGCTTTCTCTGTGAGTGGGATAGCCGTGCACGAAGTGACCATTACATCAGAAGACATTGGCCAATCAGGCAGTCATTGCAGCCTGGCAGTAAGAACGTTGAGAACCCAGCACTTGTCGACACCAGCAAGATTTTGTTGCCACCCTTGCACATTAAGCTGGGTCTCATGAAAAACTTTGTCAAGGCAATGGAGAAAACAGATGAGGCTTTCAAATACCTCATCAGAAAATTTCCAAGACTGAGTGAAGCTAAAATAAGAGAGGGAGTATTTGTTGGTCCGCAAATTCGAAAACTTCTTCATGATGACGAGTTTCTTTGCGTGTTGCATGGCAAGGAAAAAGCAGCATGGCTAGCATTTAAGTCAGTGGTGGACAATTTTCTTGGAAACTACAGATCTGACAATTACAATGAAATTGTAGAAAATCTCCTTCTGAAGTATAAGAGTCTTGGCTGCAACATGTCTTTGAAAATTCATTTTCTGGATTCTCATCTGGATTTCTTTACGTCGCACTGTGGAGCGGTCAGTGATGAGCATGGTGAACGATTTCAACAGGACATTGCTGCTATGGAGACAAGGTATCAAGGCAATTGGAACTCTTCAATGCTTGCTGATTACTGTTGGACTGTGACAAGAGACACCTCATCGATTGACTACAAGAAGCAAGCAAAGAGAGCTCAAACAGCGACTGAATAATGACGGAATGGGTTCAAATGTGCCTTTTTAAAACATATGTGAACTTTAAATAATGTTTTTATTTTTTCTATCATTTTATGTTGAAATATCAATTAATTGAGTATGTAACCACAATTTTTATAATGCTAAAGTAGAAAGACTAGCTGTTCACCCCAGAGAATTAAACAAGCATAAGTTATTTGTATTACTGTAATGTAAATTCATCATTTAAAAAAAAAACCAGAGCCAATTGGTGAATTTCATTATGATATTTGAAATCAGCATGTCAAAATCAATAAGAAATGGTATATTTAATTTCTGGTACAAATAACTTTTGAAAATTTGTTGACTAGTGTTATCTGTCAGCTCCCTTAAAAGACTAGGCCTTCAATTTTCTCACGCCAAACTCCCTGGGGACACGTTCTATTGTTTGCGTATCATACCCGCATGGACAGATGCCTGTGTGGCAACCAGTTCTCAAGGTCATTTATTTTTGGACAGGCGCCCTAATATAACAGACAGATCATGTTTCTAGGTAGAACTGTGCGTGCCTCGCCAAAACGAGGCAAAAATGTTATTTTGTTTTAAAATGTCTGCGTCTCTGATTTTTAATTTGTTGACTAGATCATTGTTCCGTTGCCAGTTGTTCCTACTTGCAAACTTGTTTTTTCTTCACTGCGCACGTAAATTCCCTTCAAAATTCCACGGTACACTGTAATGCTTAAGTAGGTGTGTTTAGTATTTATAAATTCTGTGCAATCATAAGACACCGCTTCTTAATATTTTATGAGTAACTGGGGGATGATAACTCAATTTATTATTTGTAAAATTGTACGTGAGAGATTCTTTTCCAATAATTTTATCATTAACATATAATGTTTTATACCATTATGTGGTTGCATTCTGCCTGGTGTCACAACACTTCAGTCAGTCGGTTTACTGGCGTGATCTTCTGCTCACGTCTCCTCGTGACTTTCGGGCTCATTTGTTTTTTCAGATTTCTTTAATTGGCAGACCAGTACCTTTGTAGTTGTAAATAGTTAATACACGTAAACGGGTATGTTGCAGGCACTCGTAAGAAATGAAGTCGCAGAAAACTAGACAACAGGGAAAAAAAAAAAGTGATAGGCTTAATGGGACTTGAACCCATGACCTTCCGAACGGCATCACCACATCGCTACGGAAGTGAATCGTGACTGACCACACAGCCAACTCGGTACCCCGAAAATAATGCTCCGTGGACAGTGTTCATTAATGCGACCGCTCCAAGTAACTACGGAATTTAGGATCTAGGAACGACCCAGACTAATTATAGATGCAATCACGTGTATTCTTTTCTTATTTATTTAATTCTTTATAGATGTGCTGGGCTCCGTAACTAATTCTCCAGGCATTAAAGTCTTTTATATTTGGACATGCGCCCTAATATAACCGGCTAGGTTGAACGGGACGTGCCTCGCCAAAACGAGGCAAAATTTTATTATAAACAAGAAAAAAAAGTAGCTGCACCTCCTTTTTATGGCTAGTCCATACCAGGGCTTCATCACCCTAACTGATAAATACTAGTAGTAAGGCCCTCCCATAGCTCAGTTAAGACCTGTGATGTTTCACAATGTGAGGCCGCCTCATTGTTTGGGAAGAGGGGTAAACAATATTTTAATGTAAAGAAAGACATAGAATCCCTTGGCTGAAGTGAGGTGTACCCTGTGAGGTTACGTCCAGCCAAATGGCCCTTCTGGTTCCCCATCTCGTAGGCCCTGCTAGAAGTTCTTTTCAGTGCTTGTTATTTATCAACGACTCTGCATTAGAGTTGAAAGTCCTTTTATTTTTAAACTAGAAATTGCGCTCTGATATAACTAAAGGGCTTATGTCTAGGTTGAAAGTAGTGTGCCTCGCAAATAGGTAGGCAAATACTTTAAAAAACAAAATAATGTTATTGACATTTTTTCATGTTTCATGCTCAAATGCTCTTCAGTAACTCTCCCCCATTCCTTGTTGTCGTCTCTTTGCGTCTAGTGTCAATAAATGTTGCTTGTTACCACAACGTGTTCTGGTGTTTGTCTCTTCAAGATGTAACTAAACGGTTAATCTCTTTCTAGCCATCGTAATGATTAACTTTTCAACTATGACCTCTTTCTGGATATCTTCAACAGACAAAAAGTTTAGTTTAAAAGAAAAAAATCAGACAAAAAGAATTACTTAAACTAGACAAGATCTCAAACTAGGATAAACAACCCACTAAAACTCAGATGGTACCACTAACTTCAGATGGAAATAACTTTCCTTTTTTGTTCACAAGCTCGCAGATGTGATGTGTTCGTTCTGTCAAAAAAACACAATTTAGTTTTTCCATCAACTCAAAAATGATCACTTGTGGCTGTTTGTCGCGATTTTCCCACAGGACCGGGTTGAAGTCTGCAGAAAATGACTGCCACCATGGACGAATTCTTTCCCCACCATTTAGGGCGTCGTCTGCTGACTAGAAGGCGGTAAAAGTTAATTACTGAGGAATGCTTCAATATGATTGGTGTGACGTATGAAGAATCTGCTAGGATACTTTTCATTAGCGAAAACACATAATCACTTTAAGCAACAGGTTCCCACGGGACCGGTCTTTTTATACTGCATATTTCCAGTCTTCAAATATTTTCTTTCTAGAACTTTCTCCGCCTGGAAGACAGGGCAGGGTAGTTAATTACTTGCTGGCAATATGTGGCCTTCTAAGAACACACATCACTAGTCTTAACTGAGTAGGACGGCCACGCTTGCCGGCGTTCAGCCCATTCCCACGAGAACTTATGTCAGAAAACGGCAAATTTCAAAAGTTAAACGGATCTGCACGCGCTATTTAATAGTAAAATTTCACCACGGGGGGGAAGGCACCGTTCCCATTGGTCGGACGCGGGCATGCGCGATTCGGGTCACCGGAAGATTGGGGCAGTAGCGCGCCCTGGTGAGCATGGGAAATGGTGGAGGAAT
The DNA here is from genome assembly GCA_024509875.1 of Oreohelix idahoensis. Lineage (NCBI taxonomy): Eukaryota > Metazoa > Mollusca > Gastropoda > Stylommatophora > Oreohelicidae > Oreohelix > Oreohelix idahoensis. Next base: position 33,534 of record JAMPIV010002276.1, on the reverse strand, counting down.
TAGCGAAATGCGTCACTTTGTTGACGTTCCTTTGGTGGGGAAGGGAAAACCCCCGAGGTCACATGATGATTCGGAACAAACTTACGTGTCAACAAGCCCTTCTGTTTTATCTTAGTCCATCTTGCGCTCTCAGGGAAGCGCGTAATTCCTTCTCGTGCGCCAGTTGTAATATCTAAGTAACAGCTTAAGAACGAACAGGTACCTGCAAAGTACCGCTTAAGAACACGTGCTACCGCCTGTTTTTGTGGTCGAAAGTATAAGTACTCCATTAGCGCGTACAAGACGGTATGACTTTCTATGGTGTACGATTATTCATGCATACTTACGAGAATTATGAGAAATGTACAAAGCAGTCAATGTACTAACGTGTATTTTTTTTTAAAGAAAGAAAAGAACATTCCATAGCACAGGAAAACTTGAATGCTGTAACGTATGTTCTTCTCCGCCAATTCTCTCCACAATTTTCTGCCTCCAAGGCTATTTGCCAATTATGTTTTCTATGCCACGATGTTAAACTGTCCAGTTTTTGACTCTCTTTGTCGCACTCTGTCTCTTTGTTCTTCAATTTTTCATATTGTAACCGTATATTGCGTTATTCTCTTCTTTTAATATGCCTATAAAAAGTTGATTGCTGTCTTTCTAATACTAGTTCTTACTTTACATTGATGGGTAAAATGCATGTGAGAATAAATGAAATCAGTATAAAAAACGAGAGAAAGGAATGGCAGAATGTCAGACGGGCCTGCGTGCCCAATTCTCAACCCTTTGAAAATAAAGTTCGTTCGTTCGTTCGTTCGTTCGTCCGTTCTTAGCTGCCCGTGGTATTCTTAACATTCTGTCCATGTAAAAATAGTCCCGAAGCAGATACTGCCGTAAGTGAGTGAAGTGTTAGAGACTTCGAAATTCTAGGGCCAGTTTTTTTATGAGATGGGATGACTAGTTTCCTTCCTCATTACCTTTGCTTTCCCTACCTCAAGAGCACAGTCAGATACCCGTTTACAGCTAAGTAGACTGGAGCATGAAGCTACCAGATTTCGACCCTGGAATCCATTAACTGTGCTTCGAGAGGTAATCGGTTTTACTGCTTAGCCTATTGGTTGCTTTTTTTTCAAATCGGCATTTTGAAATGGGTAAAGATTGCGCTGAAACCTACTTTCAAGGTCACAGAAAAGTGCACTCACGTGACAACCCCCTGTTTGCATTTAGAGAATAAAACCAGACAGTGAAAAATATCTAATGATATAAACAAATCAACATATGAATTATGGAGAATCTACGACAAATAGGCTATATCAGTTGTGGAGAAAAAATTAAAAAGCTAGTCTTACTTACTTACTTACTTAGTCGTTCCCCTTCTACCGTGGGGTGTAGAGGTTTGGAAGAGAGAACGCCAGACTATCTTATCGGCTGTCTTCCTCCTGGTCTGGTTCCATTCTAGTCCTCGGTCCTTCAAAGATTGTCTAATGTTGTCCTCCCAGCGAACTCTGGGTCGTCCTGGGGGTCTGGATCCCTGACTCTTTGTTTCCCATGCTTGTCGTGGTAGCCGTCTCGGTGGCACCCCTTAATATCACTTGCCATATCTCAGTAACTTTTAACACTTGCAAGAGAACCCACATTTTCTCAACTTACGCCTAACGCGTCTGGATCTGAACTGATTAAAACTTTAACTTTGATTTACCATTACAATTTATTAACCAACTTTCTAACTCAGACTTAGTCACGAATCGTTCACTCGCTACTACCAAAACACCCGTGTAAAACCTGCTTCGTTTACACCGTTCGAAAAAATAACTCACTTAAACCCTCAAGGGATATAAATACAAATCATCGCCCTGTGCTAAATAAGACTATAAGTCATGGACTCTTCTCCCACTAAGTTAACTTTAATAGCTTTATGCAAATTTTTGAAACTATACTCTTTTACATATGAATTCCTAAAACCGCAATTTAGAATTTATCTCCCTTTACCTACAACCCAAAAGTCCTATTTTATTTCCCTTTTAGTAAGGTTTAATAGTCTGTTACCACTGTTATGCAAATTTTTTTTAACGGATTTTTACACTGACCCTCGAACTGCGTGTTACTCAATTTATTAAAATTTGTATTTCGTTGTAAATTTACTTTTGCATGTTCTAAAACCGAACTGCTCTCTTATGTGTTTTTGGCATGTTTTTTTCCAATGTATAGTACCTATTTTCTTATAGCAACATGTTTTTGTTTTTTCTCACTCAAAAATATGTAACTTTTCTCTTTTAGCAAATTGTCTTAACCATTATTCACAAGAAAATTTTCAAGTGTTTTTCTGTTTGTTACATGTTTTTGTTTATTGTCAAAATTTATTGTAACTTTTTTCTTGTAGTAACATGTGTTTTGTATACTCTCATGTTGTATTGTAACTTTTCCTTGTTGTACTTTTAAAAAAAAAAACTGGTCTCACAGTGTTTACACCACTACACACCAGGGTAGAAGAGTAATTAAGTTTTAAAGATTTTATGGGAGATGTTCAGAGGATGTTATAAAAAATGTTGTTTTGAAATAGGTTTGCCTCCTCACATTATCCGTCGGTTATATTAGGACGAAGCCCCAAATACAAAATACCTTGTGGTATGGTATAGTAGTAAAATATGCCATAGGATATTAGAAACGATGTTCTGCGCGTGCATTTACCGGTTTTTGTCCGCGCTGGCGTGTCATAGACAAAGTTTGTTTTAGATCATGTACCGGGGGAGTTCTCATGCATGTTTTCTCTCAGGGTAGCCATCCTCTGACAGTTGGCGAAAACTTACAACTTTACAATTTGTCATCCAGGCCGTCAACACATCATCCTTTATTCAGTTCGCCCCTACAAATCCTCTCTTCTCATTTATATATAAAAAAAAAAAAAAAACATGCACACATTCTCGTTTTGTTTCACACGTTCTCTCTATCTTTGTGTTAAATAAAAGTGTAACAGCTAAATGGATCATTAGTTCATTTTTATGGGGTTTAATTCCATGTGTGGTTCCCAGGCGACTCTGATGAAAGAAGTAAAGAACTGGACTATTGATCCATCAAGCATGCCGTAAATATGAGGTTGTGTATGGAGCTGACAATCTCACCCTGGAAAACAAACTGCTAATGACATCATGGCTGCAAGACCACATGAATGCTTTTGAGAAAATTTTCTGCAAGGAAGACAGCTGCGAAAATGGTTCTATGCTCCTGTGGTGGTATTGTCTCCCTGCTCCGCAGTTATAGTCCAACAATGGATAAGGATTATAAGGATGAAGGTCTTCTAAGTTATCAACTTTCGCTCAAGATTTCTCTTGGCAGAAATATAAATAGAAAAATGATGTTTCTACTTTAGGGAGCCTCACAGGAATTTAAGGAAAGGCAAGCATAACAACTGAGATCATCTAAGCTGTCATGAATTTATTATTCTCCCATCCCTTCTGTGAGGGAATATATGTTCACTCGTATTTCGGAGCCCCAGCTGATTGTGATTCAGCAAAATCTTAATCCAATAGCTCTATCTGGTTATGCAGGCGCGCTGCAGGCGCGTGACTTTTATATAGCAAAAATTCTGCAGGCGCGTGACTTTTATATAAGCGCAATCTGCAGGCGCGCGGCGCAAGATGGCGGATTTGAGCTAACAAGGGGGAGATAATTTGGGGCAAGATGGCGGATTTGAGCTAACAAGGGGGAGATAATTTGGGGCAAGATGGCGGATTTGAGCTAACAAGGGGAGGTTATTTGGGGCAAGATGGCGGATTTGAGATAACAAGGGGAGATAACAAGAGGGCGGGATGACTTTTTATATAAGGAAATACTCATTACGCAGGTGGAGCAGCAGGCGGGATGACTTTTTATATAAGGAAATACTCATTGCGCAGGTGGAGCATCAGGCGGGGTGACTTTTTATATAAGGAAATACTCATTACGCAGGTGGAGCAGCAGGCGGGATGACTTTTTATATAAGAAAATACTCATTGAGCAGGTGGAGCATCAGGGTGATGACTTTTTATATAAGGAAATACTCATTGTGGAGGTGGAGCAGCAGGGGTTGGTACATGACTTTTATATAAGGAATTGAGGAGGAGCAGCAGGTGGGATGACTTTTTATATAAGAAAATACTCATTGAGCAGGTGGAGCAGCAGGCGGGATGACTTTTTATATAGGAAAAATGTGCAGGGGCAAGATGGCGGGGTGACTTTTTATATAAGGAAATACTCAGTGTGCAGGTGGAGCATCAGGCGGAGGGTGATGACTTTTTATATAAGGAAATACTCATTGTACAGATGGAGCAGCAGGGGTTGGTACATGACTTTTATATAAGGAATTGAGGTGGAGCAGCAGGTGGGATGACTTTTTATATAAGGAAATACTCATTGCGCAGGTGGAGCATCAGGCGGGGTGACTTTTTATATAAGGAAATACTCATTACGCAGGTGGAGCAGCAGGCGGGATGACTTTTTATATAAGGAAATACTCATTGTGCAGGTGGAGCATCAGGCGGAGGGTGATGACTTTTTATATAAGGAAATACTCATTGTACAGATGGAACAGCGGGGGTTGGTACATGACTTTTATATAAGGAATTGAGGAGGAGCAGCAGGTGGGATGACTTTTTATATAAGAAAATACTCATTGAGCAGGTGGAGCAGCAGGCGGGATGACTTTTTATATAGGAAAAATGTGCAGGGGCAAGATGGCGGGGTGACTTTTTATATAAGGAAATACTCAGTGTGCAGGTGGAGCATCAGGCGGAGGGTGATGACTTTTTATATAAGGAAATACTCATTGTACAGATGGAGCAGCAGGGGTTGGTACATGACTTTTATATAAGGAATTGAGGAGGAGCAGCAGGTGGGATGACTTTTTATATAAGAAAATACTCATTGAGCAGGTGGAGCAGCAGGCGGGATGACTTTTTATATAGGAAAAATGTGCAGGGGCAAGATGGCGGGGTGACTTTTTATATAACGAAATACTCAGTGTGCAGGTGGAGCATCAGGCGGAGGGTGATGACTTTTTATATAAGAAAATACTCAGTGTGCAGGTGGAGCATCAGGTGGGGTGACTTTTTATATAAGGAAAATGTGCAGGGGCAAGATGGCGGGATGACTTTTTATATAAGAAAATACTCATTGCGTAGGTGGAGCATCAGGCGGGATGACTTTTTATATAAGAAAATACTCAGTGTGCAGGTAGCACCAGGCGGGATGACTTTTTATATAAGGAAATACGCAGTGTGGAGGTGGAGCAGCAGGAGAAGTGGATAACTTTTTTATATAGTAATATGTGTTTATTGAGATAACAAGAAGACGATAATAGGAAGAGGATAATAGTTAGACTTTGAGATTTTTAGATAACAAGAAGACGTTATTTATAGACATATATTAATTCTGCAGGCGTGATACAGGGGTAAGATGGCGGGGTGACTTTTTATATAAGGAGAAAAATGGCGGCGCGCTGCAGGCGCAAGATGGCGGGATGACTTTTTATATAGGGAAAATGTACAAGGGCAAGAGGGCGGACTTGAGATAACAAGAAGGTGGTATATGGCGCAAGATGGCGGGGTGCTTTTTTTATATAAGGAATTGAGGAGGAGGCGAGGAGGAGACCCATGAATTTTTTATATATAGAGATATGTTTAGATAACGAGAAGACGTTATTTATAGACATATATTAATTCTGCAGGAGTGATGCAGGGGCAGGGATGATATTTTTGTGTGATGTGGTATGGTTTTGGGGGTGGAAGAGAGATATTTTAGATGTTGGGGGAGATGTGGTGACGTTGTCAGGATGCATCTGTGTACATTTTTGGGGGTGTAGCAGGCGAGTGGACCAGCATTGAGAGGTGGGAGTGAAGAGACATTGGTGACGAGGTACGGGTGTAATGTAGCAGGTGGGGTTAGGTTAGGGGGGATATTTTTGTGTGATGTGGTATGGTTTTGGAGGTGGAAGAGAGATATTTTAGATGTTGAGGGGAGATGTGGTGACGTTGTCAGGATGCAGCTGTGTACATTTTTGGGGTGTAGCAGGCGAGTGGACCAGCATTGAGAGGTGGGAGTGAAGAGGCGTCGGTGACGAGGTACAGGTGTAATGTAGCAGGTGGGGTTAGGTTAGGGGGGATATTTTTGTGTGATGTGGTATAGTTTTGGAGGTGGAAGAGAGATATTTTAATCTGTAATGTAGGAGGTGGGGTTAGGTTAGGGCGGAGTAGTAGGGTGTGTGTTGTGGAATTGTTTTGTTATGTGTGTTGGTGTGTGTGTGTGTTTATATGTCTACATCCGCGTGACTTTTATATAACGAAAATGTGTTGGAGGAACGTGGAGGAGGAGAGGTCTTGGAATATAGTAATATATAAGTTCATTAATGGCGGGCGTGTTGTGTGATGATTATTTTACAAACAGTTATACGTACATATTACAGATAGGTAGCCGATATTACAACAGTTAGATGCTATTTAGTTATACATATATAGAAATATAAAAGAGAAAACACTAGATACATTTTATATATTTATTGACAAAGCTAGTTGATCTATGGGTGACATATAACCGCACTTCTTTTCGTATACCCCTTGGAGCTCTCAGAACACAGGTGGTTCGGTTTACTTGGCGAGTCTGTCAATGCACGTTTTGTCTTGTTCGTTCAACGAGGGGGTCAAATGGGAAGATTTCCCTTTTAGGCTTCTAAGTTTGTCACTGCTGGGTTGACTTTTGTCAAACTTTTTTTGGCGCAACGTGTGGTGCAAATCTGCCTCCCGCTCGCAGCATAACGAAAAAGAGACGTTGGATGGGCGGGTTTTTGCAGAGGTGTTTTAACGTGACACCAGGTACGGAAATCACATCTTTGAACATATCTACCCCTAGGTCCGCGTAAAAACTAACGTGTTGTTCTAACGCTGTGTGTGGCTAGTGATGAGAATATAAGACGCTGAGAGGTGAAGTTTGGTCGTAGACAACTACTCACTAGGAAATGCCCGTGAGGTGGTAGAAATACCCCCTCGACACGATAGAAATATGCCCTCGAGATGATATAAATATACCCTCGACACGACAGAAATATACCCTCGACACGACAGAAATATGTATGTGTAATGATAGAAAATATGACCTCGACACGACAGAAATATGCCCTCGACACGACAGAAATATGTATGTGTAATGATAGAAAATATGCCCTCGACACGACAGAAATATGCCCTCGACACGACAGAAATATGTATGTGTAATGATAGAAAATATGCCCTCGACACGATAGAAAGACGCCCTCGACACGACAGAAATATGTGTGTGTAATGATAGAAAATATGACCTCGAGACGACAGAAATATACCCCCGAGATGATAGAAATGTGACCACTGGTTTTGGGAGAAAACTTTAGATATCACCCACCAAAGGATTTTCGCACGTGTAATAAAGGGGGGTCTCGATAAAATTTACTCTCTCGACCTTCACTCAGCTCTCCAAAGGTTTAAGTATTGCATCACTTCTTGGCATGTTCACCTAGTTAGTGGGAGCCGTCACCTACAAAGAGGTATGACCCCACCTGCAAGGGGTGGTCCTGGAAACAGTCTGTAGCAGTGCAGTCTGGCTGATCGAGTGCGGCTCGCAATGGGAAGGCAAAAGCGGTCCCTAAACAATATCGGGTTGTAGTCGGTTGTGTCGATCGAGAGGTGGAGATATCACAGCTTAGAAGGGAGTTTTGAAGCGAGTTGAGGTTTTGTGTTTTCTTTTGTAGTGGTGTGGGTGAGGGCGGGAGGTTTTTTGTGTGATGTATTGTACCGGTAGTGTGTTTGGTTGTAGGTATCTTAATTGTGTGGTGTAGTTTGTGGGGCTGTCGAATCGTGGGGTGTGCTGGGGTATGGGTTTTTTGTGTGTCGGTATTTTAATTGTTGTATCTACAATATGTATAGATCAGAGTGAAGTTTTAGAAACCAGTACTAGTTCTACCATCGAACTTGCGTCCTGGTAGTGTGTGTGTTGTTTATTTTACATATAGACAGGTATACATATACAAGATGTTACAGCAGTTATACGCTAAATAGTCAAGCTAAAACACTAGTCTCAAACGCATTGTAGGTCGCTTGACACCTGCCCAGCCTTATTTGCTCACTAACAGCAACTTGCTTAATGAAAAGCTAATCGATTGTGTTATAGCGGCTTTAAGCTAGGTTGTGAAACGGTTTGAGACACGATTCGTGGTGACAGATGGTTACATACTCAGAAACCTAAGCGATACTCAACGTGCTGTTGAACAAATATTCAGTTAGCTTTCTTGGTTTGATAGAGGCTTTAACTATAAATTATCTGTAATGTTTTAAATAGTCTTGTTAAGGTATTATCTCTATAATATTGCGTATGCGTAAGCAATAACAGGAGATTTTGTGTGTGTTTTATTAGGTATAGATACACTACGCAAAAGTGATCTCACCAGAACTTTGTTATCTATGTAGATGTGTCGTAGTCTAGTTACAAACAGCAAGGTGGTTTAGAAGTAACTTTATCATTTTTATTGGCAGGAGTTATGTTATTATCGTTTACATGTTTTGTAACAAATTTGATTGCTCCAAAACTTTCACACAATTAGGTTACTACTTGACTTGAGAAGAAGGTCTTTTTATAAACACTCTTGAGTGAATTCCCATTTTTTCCTATCCGCTATAGAATAAAGAGGAAAATATATTTTTAAAAGTATTACCTGTTATAGAGGCAGATGCGTACGGTTCGGTATGATGGGGGCGGTTTTGGTTTTGTGTTGTGTTGTGTGTGTGTAGTGGGTCACGGGGTAGTTTTCTTTATTATTTATATTATATCATGAGTAATAAAATCTACTTACCCCAATGTTCAGCGTGGTCTTTCCCAATATTTTTTTAATGTTGGAGACTGCGAGTGTTTACGGGTCATTTACATAACATTAACTGAACATTGGGGTAAGTAGATTTTATTACTCATGATATAATATAAATAATAAAGAAAACTACCCCGTGACCCACTACACACACAACACAACACAAAACCAAAACCGCCCCCATCATACCGAACCGTACGCATCTGCCTCTATAACAGGTAATACTTTTAAAAATATATTTTCCTCTTTATTCTATAGCGGATAGGAAAAAATGGGAATTCACTCAAGAGTGTTTATAAAAAGACCTTCTTCTCAAGTCAAGTAGTAACCTAATTGTGTGAAAGTTTTGGAGCAATCAAATTTGTTACAAAACATGTAAACGATAATAACATAACTCCTGCCAATAAAAATGATAAAGTTACTTCTAAACCACCTTGCTGTTTGTAACTAGACTACGACACATCTACATAGATAACAAAGTTCTGGTGAGATCACTTTTGCGTAGTGTATCTATACCTAATAAAACACACACAAAATCTCCTGTTATTGCTTACGCATACGCAATATTATAGAGATAATACCTTAACAAGACTATTTAAAACATTACAGATAATTTATAGTTAAAGCCTCTATCAAACCAAGAAAGCTAACACTGAATATTTGTTCAACAGCACGTTGAGTATCGCTTAGGTTTCTGAGTATGTAACCATCTGTCACCACGAATCGTGTCTCAAACCGTTTCACAACCTAGCTTAAAGCCGCTATAACACAATCGATTAGCTTTTTCATTAAGCAAGTTGCTGTTAGTGAGCAAATAAGGCTGGGCAGGTGTCAAGCGACCTACAATGCGTTTGAGACTAGTGTTTTAGCTTGACTATTTAGCGTATAACTGCTGTAACATCTTGTATATGTATACCTGTCTATATGTAAAATAAACAACACACACACTACCAGGACGCAAGTTCGATGGTAGAACTAGTACTGGTTTCTAAAACTTCACTCTGATCTATACATATTGTAGATACAACAATTAAAATACCGACACACAAAAAAACCCATACCCCAGCACACCCCACGATTCGACAGCCCCACAAACTACACCACACAATTAAGATACCTACAACCAAACACACTACCGGTACAATACATCACACAAAAAACCTCCCGACCTCACCCACACCACTACAAAAGAAAACACAAAACCTCAACTCGCTTCAAAACTCCCTTCTAAGCTGTGATATCTCCACCTCTCGATCGACACAACCGACTACAACCCGATATTGTTTAGGGACCGCTTTTGCCTTCCCATTGCGAGCCGCACTCGATCAGCCAGACTGCACTGCTACAGACTGTTTCCAGGACCACCCCTTGCAGGTGGGGTCATACCTCTTTGTAGGTGACGGCTCCCACTAACTAGGTGAACATGCCAAGAAGTGATGCAATACTTAAACCTTTGGAGAGCTGAGTGAAGGTCGAGAGAGTAAATTTTATCGAGACCCCCCTTTATTACACGTGCGAAAATCCTTTGGTGGGTGATATCTAAAGTTTTCTCCCAAAACCAGTGGTCACATTTCTATCATCTCGGGGGTATATTTCTGTCGTCTCGAGGTCATATTTTCTATCATTACACACACATATTTCTGTCGTGTCGAGGGCGTCTTTCTATCGTGTCGAGGGCATATTTTCTATCATTACACATACATATTTCTGTCGTGTCGAGGGCATATTTCTGTCGTGTCGAGGGCATATTTTCTATCATTACACATACATATTTCTGTCGTGTCGAGGGCATATTTCTGTCGTGTCGAGGTCATATTNTTTCTATCATTACACATACATATTTCTGTCGTGTCGAGGGTATATTTCTGTCGTGTCGAGGGTATATTTATATCATCTCGAGGGCATATTTCTATCGTGTCGAGGGGGTATTTCTACCACCTCACGGGCATTTCCTAGTGAGTAGTTGTCTACGACCAAACTTCACCTCTCAGCGTCTTATATTCTCATCACTAGCCACACACAGCGTTAGAACACACGTTAGTTTTTACGCGGACCTAGGGGTAGATATGTTCAAAGATGTGATTTCCGTACCTGGTGTCACGTTAAAACACCTCTGCAAAAACCCGCCCATCCAACGTCTCTTTTTCGTTATGCTGCGAGCGGGAGGCAGATTTGCACCACACGTTGCGCCAAAAAAAGTTTGACAAAAGTCAACCCAGCAGTGACAAACTTAGAAGCCTAAAAGGGAAATCTTCCCATTTGACCCCCTCGTTGAACGAACAAGACAAAACGTGCATTGACAGACTCGCCAAGTAAACCGAACCACCTGTGTTCTGAGAGCTCCAAGGGGTATACGAAAAGAAGTGCGGTTATATGTCACCCATAGATCAACTAGCTTTGTCAATAATAAATATATAAAATGTATCTAGTGTTTTCTCTTTTATATTTCTATATATGTATAACTAAATAGCATCTAACTGTTGTAATATCGGCTACCTATCTGTAATATGTACGTATAACTGTTTGTAAAATAATCATCACACAACACGCCCGCCATTAATGAACTTATATATTACTATATTCCAAGACCTCTCCTCCTCCACGTTCCTCCAACACATTTTCGTTATATAAAAGTCACGCGGATGTAGACATATAAACACACACACACACAACACACATAACAAAACAATTCCACAACACACACCCTACTACTCCGCCCTAACCTAACCCCACCTCCTACATTACAGATTAAAATATCTCTCTTCCACCTCCAAAACTATACCACATCACACAAAAATATCCCCCCTAACCTAACCCCACCTGCTACATTACACCTGTACCTCGTCACCGACGCCTCTTCACTCCCACCTCTCAATGCTGGTCCACTCGCCTGCTACACCCCAAAAATGTACACAGCTGCATCCTGACAACGTCACCACATCTCCCCTCAACATCTAAAATATCTCTCTTCCACCTCCAAAACCATACCACATCACACAAAAATATCCCCCCTAACCTAACCCCACCTGCTACATTACACCCGTACCTCGTCACCAATGTCTCTTCACTCCCACCTCTCAATGCTGGTCCACTCGCCTGCTACACCCCCAAAAATGTACACAGATGCATCCTGACAACGTCACCACATCTCCCCTCAACATCTAAAATATCTCTCTTCCACCCCCAAAACCATACCACATCACACAAAAATATCATCCCTGCCCCTGCATCACTCCTGCAGAATTAATATATGTCTATAAATAACGTCTTCTCGTTATCTAAACATATCTCTATATAAAAAATTCATGGGTCTCCTCCTCGCCTCCTCCTCAATTCCTTATATAAAAAAAGCACCCCGCCATCTTGCGCCATATACCACCTTCTTGTTATCTCAAGTCCGCCCTCTTGCCCTTGTACATTTTCCCTATATAAAAAGTCATCCCGCCATCTTGCGCCTGCAGCGCGCCGCCATTTTTCTCCTTATATAAAAAGTCACCCCGCCATCTTACCCCTGTATCACGCCTGCAGAATTAATATATGTCTATAAATAACGTCTTCTTGTTATCTAAAAATCTCAAAGTCTAACTATTATCCTCTTCCTATTATCGTCTTCTTGTTATCTCAATAAACACATATTACTATATTAAAAAGTTATCCACTTCTCCTGCTGCTCCACCTCCACACTGCGTATTTCCTTATATAAAAAGTCATCCCGCCTGGTGCTACCTGCACACTGAGTATTTTCTTATATAAAAAGTCATCCCGCCTGATGCTCCACCTACGCAATGAGTATTTTCTTATATAAAAAGTCATCCCGCCATCTTGCCCCTGCACATTTTCCTTATATAAAAAGTCACCCCACCTGATGCTCCACCTGCACACTGAGTATTTTCTTATATAAAAAGTCATCACCCTCCGCCTGATGCTCCACCTGCACACTGAGTATTTCGTTATATAAAAAGTCACCCCGCCATCTTGCCCCTGCACATTTTTCCTATATAAAAAGTCATCCCGCCTGCTGCTCCACCTGCTCAATGAGAATTTTCTTATATAGAAAGTCATCCCCCCTGCCGCTCCCTCCTCAATTCCTTATATAAAAGTCATGTACCAACCCCTGCTGCTCCATCTGTACAATGAGTATTTCCTTATATAAAAAGTCATCACCCTCCGCCTGATGCTCCACCTGCACACTGAGTATTTCCTTATATAAAAAGTCACCCCGCCATCTTGCCCCTGCACATTTTTTTCCTATATAAAAAGTCATCCCGCCTGCTGCTCCACCTGCTCAATGAGTATTTTCTTATATAAAAAGTCATCCCACCTGCTGCTCCTCCTCAATTCCTTATATAAAAGTCATGTACCAACCCCCGCTGTTCCATCTGTACAATGAGTATTTCCTTATATAAAAAGTCATCACCCTCCGCCTGATGCTCCACCTGCACAATGAGTATTTCCTTATATAAAAAGTCATCCCGCCTGCTGCTCCACCTGCGTAATGAGTATTTCCTTATATAAAAAGTCACCCCGCCTGATGCTCCACCTGCGCAATGAGTATTTCCTTATATAAAAAGTCATCCCACCTGCTGCTCCACCTCAATTCCTTATATAAAAGTCATGTACCAACCCCTGCTGCTCCATCTGTACAATGAGTATTTCCTTATATAAAAAGTCATCACCCTCCGCCTGATGCTCCACCTGCACACTGAGTATTTCCTTATATAAAAAGTCACCCCGCCATCTTGCCCCTGCACATTTTTTCCTATATAAAAAGTCATCCCGCCTGCTGCTCCACCTGCTCAATGAGTATTTTCTTATATAAAAAGTCATCCCACCTGCTGCTCCTCCTCAATTCCTTATATAAAAGTCATGTACCAACCCCTGCTGCTCCACCTCCACAATGAGTATTTCCTTATATAAAAAGTCATCACCCTGATGCTCCACCTGCTCAATGAGTATTTTCTTATATAAAAAGTCATCCCGCCTGCTGCTCCACCTGCGTAATGAGTATTTCCTTATATAAAAAGTCACCCCGCCTGATGCTCCACCTGCGCAATGAGTATTTCCTTATATAAAAAGTCATCCCGCCTGCTGCTCCACCTGCGTAATGAGTATTTCCTTATATAAAAAGTCATCCCGCCCTCTTGTTATCTCCCCTTGTTATCTCAAATCCGCCATCTTGCCCCAAATAACCTCCCCTTGTTAGCTCAAATCCGCCATCTTGCCCCAAATTATCTCCCCCTTGTTAGCTCAAATCCGCCATCTTGCCCCAAATTATCTCCCCCTTGTTAGCTCAAATCCGCCATCTTGCGCCGCGCGCCTGCAGATTGCGCTTATATAAAAGTCACGCGCCTGCAGAATTTTTGCTATATAAAAGTCACGCGCCTGCAGCGCGCCTGCAGCGCGCCTGCAGAATACTACCTAAGTTGTACATACCCTACTACTTGTGGAAATATCCGTTGGTTGCGCTGTAATGCTACTTAGCTTCCAGTGTGCGGCCGGTTGACGTCTGCTTCAGCTGCTGTTGATTCCCCGAGGTGCCTTGGACAGTACTTTTCTACAATAGACAAATATTGTGGCAGCAGCACTGACTTGCACAAGGTCGAGGTAACTGCTTAGGTTGTCAAGTGAAACGTCTTCAAGACCCGCCTGATGAGGTGTCTAGCGTCGACTGCTGGCAACTTGGACACAAACTTGTACCGCAAACCGAAAGGAAACAAATGTCTCTGCGAAGTATTGGGTCTTGTGGCGATGTAATTTTGAGGAGAAGGACAGACTGAATAGAATGGAAGAATAAAAGATAATAATGTCTTATTGATAGACTACAAGTTAGAAGGAACTGCCTCTCCTCGGAAATTAGTCCACTAGAAACCTTACTTTAAAAGATAATTCTGGTGAAACTAAACAGGATATTTACTGGACGATAAATTCTTTCTCATAACTCCTACAAAAGGACTATGTAAAGTATACTGTTCAAAAAAAGAAACGCATAGCTACCGAAGGCACACACATAGCCATAATTTTGACATTCAATAACTTTTTTAATTTAATGAGTTAATTGTTCAAATTGCACACAAGAATACCTTAGGGTTCAATTAATCAATTGACAGTTGTTTTGCATCTGGGTCTCGAGAGTTTTTTGGCGTACGGGCTTTCCCGTTAGTATGGTGTGTGGCCTCCTCTTGCATCGATCAGCGACTGGCATCTCCTGGGCATGGATGCGATCAGACGTCTGATGTGGGCCTATGAGATGGCTGCCCACTCTTTCTGGAGTGCCTGGAACAGATCACGACGATTGGCTGGAGCAACGTCTCGGCGACAAACACATCTATGCAGCTCATCCCACAGGTGCTCAATCGGACTCATGTCTGGAGAAAGGGATGGCCAGGGAAGGGTGAGAATGTTGTTGGCAGTCAGGAACTGCGTGGTCAACCGTGCACAATGGGGTCTGGCGTTGTCCCGTTGAAACACAGACCTTTGGGCAGCCAAAAGTGGAAGGACATGGGGTCGAAGAATTTCATTGACGTATCATTGCGCATTCAAGCCTCCTTCAATGTGCACCAATTGACTCCTTCCGTTGTAACTGATCATTCCCCACACCATTTTACCTCCACCACCGTGCGGCGGAGCTTCATCAACGCAATTTTGGGCAAAACGTTCATTTAGCCTACGGTAGACCCTACGCCGTCTATCATGACGCTGCAACAAAAAGAAAGATTCGTCACTAAACCAGACACGTCTCCATTGTTTGTCAGCTGCCCAGGGACGATGCTGGTTGGCCCAAAGAAGTCGATTTTGGCGATGGCGGCGCGTAAGGACAGGTCCTCGGTGAGGTCGTTGTGCCCAAAGTCCAGCGTCATGCAGTCTATTCCGGACAGTTTGATCAGACACATGACGTCCTGCAGGCAATGACTGGGCAGTTGAGGAAGCTGTTGTAAACCTGTCTCTGAGGTGACGAAGCCGAATAAAGCGATCCTCCGCTGCTGTTGTCACTCTGGGTCGTCCACTGCGATGCCGGTCTTCAACTGAGCCAGTGGCTTGGAACCGGTGCCAAAGTCGACTGATGGTACTCTGATGCACGTTTAGGTGCCTGGCAACCTGACTTTGACTTTCGCCAGCATGCAGTAGGCTAATAGCAATGTTCCTTAAATGTATCGATAGAGACGCAATAAATGTCTGCTTGAAAATGAACTGAATTTTGTTTGTGTAGCGTTATCCTTTTATAGGGTTTCAGTTGCGTAGTCAGTGAATAGTGTTCACCCCAAATTTTGTTGCTTTCACGTGCGCGCAACATGAGCTGTGGTTAAAAAATTGCGTCATAAACACTATTGACCACTGCGTTGAAACGATTACAAAAACGAACGCAGTTCAGTTCAACACGTGCATTTGACAATGTAAAGAACATTTGAGGCTGGTTTTTATATACCCTAGCACCAAATTTTACTTACAAACTCATAAAAACGCGCCCTCGGATAGCTATGCGTTTCTTGTTTTGAACAGTATACGTAAGGCTGAAAAAAAAGATTTGGTGTCCAGCCACATTAACTAAAATATTCCGACCCACTAGAAGTTAGTTTAATTATGGCTCAGCCCCCAGGATGTAGATTTATGTTTAAAAACAAAATACATCCCAATTAAACGTAACAAGAAAAAATAACAACAGACTCTGTTATTGAATTTATAAAAGATGATAGATTCTCACAACTTTTAATGATTTACTTATGAACAAAAATGTGTAGGTTCTTATGTTCAGAACTTATGAACAAAACTATGGTCATCATTTGGACCAGAAGATCTTTTCTAGGGTAGTTTTTCTGGTAGTGTGGCCGTGTACATAGTTGTTCCTTTGGAAACAGACTATATTCTTACAAGACAGAGGAAGCACAGACCACCCCATAATTTTATATTTTATGAGAAACAGAAAATAATAAATAGTGTCACATATTTAGGGTAGAGTCGCTTCTACACGCCATTTCTAATAATTGGGTGATTTCCCCTGACCAATCGGATAGCTCAGATTTACCCCGGGGAAAGTGGAACAACGACGCCATTTTTTAGAGTAGAATGAAAGAGCGCAACTCAAGAGGTCGTATCTGGTCCAGCTCTACATATTTCTTAGTTTGAGAAAATCAAACTTCAACATTTCTTATAAAATGTGTATTTCAGGACATTGAGTGGTTATAATTTTCTTACTGGCGTAAGTAGTGACAATCGTTAAATATGTATTTTGAATAGAGCTCCCAACCCTAGTCGCAGCAGAACTAGGTTCGAGGATTTGAGTCAATTTGCAAAAACATAGTCTTACACCTCAAACCATGTAGAGTAGAAAATATTCTTGTGTTGGAAAGCATTTAACTCAAGGAATGCTTATGATTATAAAGAAATCAAGGACAAATCTGAGGAGATGGGTAAATGTCGTCGAACCTAAAATAAGACTGTAACTTAAAAGAAGGAACACGGTGGAAAACGTATGGTAAAATGATGCCGTGACCACTTCTCTTTTAAAAGCAAAAACCCACCACTATAAGTCAAACAGAAAATAGCGAAGATGGACCAATAAATGGAAAATTACATAGCAGCAACTACAACAACAACTATTCAAACATGGAGAAGTGTTCGACAACCATACAGAGCAGAAAGAAGAGAATAGCATTGAGAGACCTCGCTTCAGAATTAAAACGTTGTAGAAGCTACGCAGTCAATTTCCCTTGCATAAGAATAGTAGACGGATTGGTTGCAAAAGTTTATAAGATTGAAATAAAAGAGATTGTTGAAATCAAGCTACAACCATTGAAAGTCAAAGAAAAGGTAAAGGTAAAGGAACCCGTTACACGCCCATTGAGGCATATTGGGAATATGGTGTTAGGCCCATATTATCTTGACCGTCGGCACACGAGGGGTGATGTGGTCGGCATCACGCCGGCCGCCTTAACCTTCCCAGAGTAGCTCTGGTACCCATTTGGGGCTGGGTCGACCCAGGAGCCGTTTGTGGCCTAAAAATTTTCCGCCTCATCTGGGGATCGAACCATAGACCACTGCGCTAGGAAGCCAGTGCACTAACCACTATGCTACCGCGGCTCCATAAGAAGTCAAAGAAGGGAGACCAAAATTGAACTTGAAACAACGAACTGCGCCTGCAATCACTAGAAAAGAGCCTCAGACAGAGAATGTCGCAGTACAAACGGATGACAGGTTTAAGAAAAGTCTAATTCCAGTCAGGATAAAATCAAGACAAGTTACAGAGGACTTACTTGATTTGTGCAGTGTTGAAATGGTCGATAATACAGAAAAGATGACATCTGCAGACGAAGATAAGTTAGAATGCACGGAGAGGTACGAAATGATAGCAAAGTACAGAAAAGAAGTGGAAGAAAGATTTAGAGAGAGAGATAGAAGATGGCAGCAAGCAAATCAGATAGAGAAACAACACCAAACAAAAGCTCACGTAAAACAAATAAAAATTGATAATCACCGGCCCATTCCGCCTCTGACGACAAATACAAGACCAGTCAGAAAAGCCACCCTAAAGTATAATCCATCCAGTACAGATTCGTCTGACATATCAGAGTCAGAGACGACAGACTCTGATGAGACCACTGAAGGCTACTTGTCAGACGAACTTGATCATACAACAGACGAAGAGGGCAGAAAATATTACTGGCCGAAAACTGATAAGACAAAGCACAGCAAGACAAAGAAAATTGGCGGAATAGGTCAACCTACAACAGAGGAGCTGACGGCAGAGATAGACGTTATCCTGAGAGATGGTGACTTTGCCGTCCTCTCAATAAGGCTGGTGTATGAATTGCTGGAGAACAAGTTTGCTGTTGATTTATCTACACGCCGAGAAGAATTTCGAGAATTGATAGAAATTGCACTTACACGGTATGAACACAAGATGATCACTACCCCACACGAGAATCAGTTTCCAGCAGCACCCACTAACACTCTGGTTCCAGATGAAGAAATTTGTAAACAAACCACCAACACCCCATACGAGAAAAATTTCACAGATGTATCCATCAGGCTTATTAGAAAGCCAAAATATCGCTATAGACCCACAAGTTACATCTCCCTTAACAACACGGAATCTGACATGGATACTCTTAGTCCTGATAGTACTGACATTGATTCGCCAAACCCAGCCAGTTCGATTGAAACCAGTGATGCGGATAGTACATTATTTGTACCAGTCAGCTCCAGCGTCAAACGCGCCTATAAAACAGAATCTGATGACCCAATCCCTAGCAACAAAATTCCGCGTATACAGCACAACTATATCAGACGAAAGATTCTGAAGAAACGCAATCATGTTCCAAAACCAAGCCGAGAAGTGTTAGCCTCATCTCAACTAGTCAAAAACAACAGTGTGCAAATTACTGTGCCCATTGTAACCAGTGCTAACGTTCAGCACAACCAGGTCAGAAGAAAAATCAAGGCGAAACATATACCTGCCTCAAAACCAACAGATGTTCCAGCCATACAAACCCTAACTACAGTAAAACCATCACCGCAATCAAATGATGTTAAGCCATCACCGCATTCGTCAATGTCCTCAGTGTCCCAACAATCAGCAAATGCAGTGTCGTCGCCTATCACACCCGTCACCACTGCTACTCAGTATGATGCTCGCCTAAGCAGTCGGGACATTGCAAGGTTAGAGATGGTGAAGGAACTAGCGAAGCTGTTCTGAAAAACACGCCCAGATGTTTTATATGTTCGCAAATCCGAACACGGTCAACGCATATGTGAACAAACCTTTTTAACAATGTACTAACTCTCCCCATGTACTCTATTTTCAGTTTTTGACAGTTCAAATGACTTGCTTACAGACTAAGATGTCAAAGCCTCACTGAGAAAGTTATTTTTTCCAGCCTTAGAATACTGATGCCCAGAAAGAAATCAAGACCAGCACACGGAGGATTTTCTTTAGATAGCATAATTGTGAAATAAAAATGTTAAAACAATTGATAACACACGGTGTTACGAGTTTACAGACACCCTTATTTAGTTACATACATTTTCTTAATATTTAGAATGCTACACAACTTTACCTATAACACATGTGTCACACTATTCTGTTGTAACATTCATCTCCACTTTTGTAACTGATCATATTCCACGCTCCATTCACCAGCATTTTCATGCAGACACTTTACACCAGTAGTTTTTTTTTTCTTACCTCATACTAATATTTCTTTGATCTATATTATGCTAAACTCCTTGATATCTGCCACCTTGATCAATCATACTGTTCCTACTATGACATCTCTTAACAGCACATAATTCATACCCAAAACTAGTATTGTAGGTTATGCTATTTTTCTCCACAGGATTATTTATTTTCAAATGTACATTATTATTTTAGACCCAGATGTATATTAGTACTGTCAAGAATTTTAAACATTCTCCTAAAGAGATTCCATATCCCAACCTTGACCCTCTATAATAAGATTTCCTTCACCCCACTGTTACACCATCTTTAACTTACTATTTTTCCATTCCACTATATTGAGACGACATTCTAGACTTGTGATTTTTTAAAATCCCAATCATATTCATTCCTTGGAATTACAATCATGTTGTAATCAGGAGATCCTTGATGTACCCTTTCCTCGCCACTTATTGACAACAGACACTGCTAAAACATTCCTTCTATTCTAACCTAAACTATTACTTGCAACCCTATTGGTTAGGATTTACTATTAGAATATCTAGTGTTTAGTGAATTGATTTTTATCATTCTTTAGTACTTGTGATACAAACAGAAAAGACATAAAAGAAAAAAACAATTAGAATGTTTTTTATATAAGATGCTATATGTTTATATGCCACCCACTCACATTTTGATGATGATAAGACAATATTGTAAAACATTGACTGCCCTGAGGGTAGCAGATGAAGAAGAAAATAAATAAATCACCCTATGCCACTCATACCCCCATCAGCTTGATCCCTGATATTCCAACAATATTTTGTTGATATCACAAGTACCCCAATGACATTTGTGCATGCTGATTTTCTGCAAATGAACAATCCCTTGAGAGCATTAGTATATGCTAACCCCAGATTGAACAAATTGCACCTATTTGTTGATGATGCCTTTGCCCATGTTAAAGAAATAGCATTTGCACATGCTGACCTAGCAAATGAAATACCCCATTACCGCATGATAACCACTAATGACACATGAGATGAAGAAGCAACAGGTTATGTATGATGAAGATGACATTTTATATTAAGGTGAAAATTTATGTTGTCACAGCTGAGATTTTGTTGTAATGTTTATGCACAAAATCCCCCACATTAACATTGGAGGAGGAATAATCTTAGTCTTTCGTGGTTACGAGATAAGACAAGGATATAATAGAATATTTGATGAATACCATGGAACAAATCAGAGCAGATGATTGTTGCACATATGAGGACCATATTTGAAGTCATTATTGAAGGATTATCAGTAGACAAGAGACACAAATGAATTATGATAATCCCATGGAACCACAGGTACTAAGGACACAAAATAGAGATTAAATAATGGAGAAAAAAAATAATGACTGAATAATTGCTACGCCCAGAGGTAAAGGAAATAGAGATGCATCCGCATTTTGGAGAAGATATCTCTTTGATTTTTGCTTATTGCCTTTGTAATATGAACATTGTTGTATAACAAATGACTATTCCTTATCACGAATTACAGAATGTTGTAAGATAGTTGGAATAAATTGACAATTTAAAATACTCATAACATACCCAGAATTACAGGAGAGAAAATAAATAAATGATTGATGAAAGTGGACACACTGAGATTTGCTCACCCCGAGGATATTGGAAAAAAAAAAAATAATAATAATGTTATCCCAAGGACAGACATGTCACAGATATATCATGGAGATACTATGAAAAAAAAAAAAAGAATATCTAGATTAGAAATGTAGCAAACTTGGTCAAGGACATCATGAAATAGACCCCCGCCCCACACTTAAGATAACTGACGGATGAGATTTTTGAATTATAAGTACCATAAGTCACCCATCTGGCTGTAGTCAGCGGATGTTACAGGCACCACATAACTCTGACTAACCCTCGACCAGCGAAGGCAGAGTTGGTGTCGAAATTTTGCACATATGTAAAAAGACATGTTTTTGTTCATGTTTTAGTAAAGTCTAGACATTTATGTTAATAAATGATTAGTTGATATATTGATGATAGATATTCGCAAATATAGTACATGGACAATTAATAAGGATATATTTCCAGTACAGAATAAGAGGAATAGGAAGGATCCACATTTTAAATATTGGAGCACCATGAGCGAGGAATTGGACTTATAAAGAAAATGGAAATGGTACACTGTATGCAAGGATAACCAGAAATAATATGGATAAATAGTAGTCAGAGTGCCAGGAACTTTGTCTTATGAGAATATTGTAGATTCCTCACGATCAATTGATTATTTTCTTCCTTTCTATGTCACATTTTTTTTTGAGTGATGACCCCAAAATTTTTTTCATCTCATATTGTCAAAAGTTCTTACATCTCAGTTGATAGTTCCATAAATAATTGTTTGATGTGTTTTGCATAAAGGTATTGCTAGATAAGGTACATAGGGAGTTACTAAGGATGAATTCTCAAGATAACAGGAGGACTAGAATAGATACAATGATATTGGAACACCATAAATGATACATTGGTGTTATGAAAAAAAAAAAAAAAGGAGACAAATATAAATTGTATACAAGGATGCCTCGAGAGTGACAACATGGATACATATTGTCAACAGTATAAGCAGTTGTCTTAAAAGAGAAAATAAAGTAATACGGAACCCAATGTAGAAAATTCATGATGATTTGGAAACTATATTTTTCTTTTCCCTTATATTTCATAATATGATAGTAACACATTCGTCTGTTGGTTGCTGAATAATTTGATGTTTGAAAATTGATGTATGGTAAGTCAAAGAAGATCTTTGAAGAATAAATATATATATAGAATAATATTTCTAGGGAAGAGTTCACAAAAAAAAATACTGTATTGACAGAAAAGAAGGAATGATTAGAAATAACTGACTAATGGACAGGATCACCACCAGACGTACGGATATTAGAGACAAACATCACATAGTTTAGAAAAAAAAAAAAAAAAAGGAATGTAAAATAGAACATTTTTTCTACAGTGACGGACTTAGAACGAATTTATACACTTACCATTTGGAAAATGTCTATAACAAGGAAACATTCAGATAGATAAATAAGGATAAGCCATGAGGTTTCAATGCTTTTATTGTGAAAAATGATTACTTATAAAAATGATGCTAGTTGTATTATCGTCTGATAAATATGCATATTATGTCTAGAGATGTTTTCTACATGTAATAATGAGCAAGTGGCTCATTCACTGAAAAAAAAAAGAGAACATGATGAGTACCCATGAGAACATTGGCTATTTTATGAAAGTGGATTGCCATTACCATAGGAATTAGAGATTTTGGACATTTCTTGGAATATTGCTGAGTACTTGGGAAATAGAATAAATAAGTACGCCAGAAAAAAAAAAAAGATTTTTTTTTAGTACTTGCAGGCTTTTAATATGGAGCAAATAACAGTACAGAAAAGAGATAACACCCCCCCCACCATATCCAAGAGAAGGTAATCAACTATATTTTTGAATGAAATGTAATAGATTATGATAATCCAGCCAAGTTCTGCAAATAAGATAGTTTATTGTTCATTCCCCAGTGTTGCCACTCGTCACAAATTTTTTAGTGATGACCTTATGAGTGTTTTGCAGATTTTGTTGGGCAGTGTTGCCAATTTGTAAATTTGGTGAAAAAATATTATGATGTGATGAATAAGTTACACTTTTTGAAGTTGATGTCCACTACTAGTTTTTTTTTTACATAGCAGACGACCTCATATAGACATAGGACCCCAGTATAGGAATTAGATTAAATTTTTTGGAAATATTTTTGGACTTAGAAAAATTTTTGAACTTTAAATTTTTCTGAAAAATTTTTTTAAACTTAGAAATTTTTGGGGATGGATTTTTGTTATTGATAGTACTCAAATGTCTCCCTACGGGATACATTTGCGGAGCCCCGGGATCTATATGTGGCCGTGTACATAGTTGTTCCTTTGGAAACAGACTATATTCTTACAAGACAGAGGAAGCACAGACCACCCCATAATTTTATATTTTATGAGAAACAGAAAATAATAAATAGTGTCACATATTTAGGGTAGAGTCGCTTCTACACGCCATTTCTAATAATTGGGTGATTTCCCCTGACCAATCGGATAGCTCAGATTTACCCCGGGGAAAGTGGAACAACGACGCCATTTTTTAGAGTAGAATGAAAGAGCGCAACTCAAGAGGTCGTATCTGGTCCAGCTCTACATATTTCTTAGTTTGAGAAAATCAAACTTCAACATTTCTTATAAAATGTGTATTTCAGGACATTGAGTGGTTATAATTTTCTTACTGGCGTAAGTAGTGACAATCGTTAAATATGTATTTTGAATAGAGCTCCCAACCCTAGTCGCAGCAGAACTAGGTTCGAGGATTTGAGTCAATTTGCAAAAACATAGTCTTACACCTCAAACCATGTAGAGTAGAAAATATTCTTGTGTTGGAAAGCATTTAACTCAAGGAATGCTTATGATTATAAAGAAATCAAGGACAAATCTGAGGAGATGGGTAAATGTCGTCGAACCTAAAATAAGACTGTAACTTAAAAGAAGGAACACGGTGGAATGAGAAGGTTCGCCATATTTGACAATTGAGTAGGCCTACGAGACAAGGATGCAAAAAGGGATTTTTGCATCGATGAAAGCATCTGATGAGATGATAGAATTTTATTATACTTATTATTGTAAAAATGTTCTGAATTCCAGACTTTGTTGAAATTTTAAGTTTCATGCTGAAAGATATTAAAAGTTTTGCATGAAATCGAACGCTGTTGAAAAGGTGAATTACTACAGTTTTGAGATCTAGATAAGAAATCTATCCATTTCAATTAAATTCGCTACATAAACACCTAAGAGAAGAAAATCGAACCTGGTAACACAAATTTAAGAGAGAAATCTAAATCTCTGGTGATTAGGCCAGTTAAACATCTGCTCTCTGTAAAGTAAACTGAAAATACTGCATATACCGGCACTGCCACATGATGTAATATGGTGCCGTTCCAGTCCTAAGGAACACCTGCCCCGGCTACAGTAGGTGTTATACTCATCTCCTCAAGGACTGTAGTAGCTGCTGAGATGATTGGTGTTCTTAATCTCTTGGTTTGGTGTGCCCCAGCACTTGGAGTAATACAGTTCACTGGTTTCAGAGGGTGGCAGAGTTTGCTTCCCTGGACTCAGTGCACATCACAAACACGGATGAAGTAAGTCAGCCCTGCTGAATACCTCTTCTGCTTACTGGACTATAGGTTTAAAGTCACCTCGTATGACAGTCTAGAGTTGTCCTCTGGTATGGGATGGTTGGTATGGTATGGGTTACCTGGTTAGTAGGGTATGGTTGGTAGGCTAACCTGGTTGATAGGGTATGGTTGGTAGGAGTAACCTTTAGTACCGTTGACTAGTAACCTGGTTTGTACCCTCGACCCGTAACCTGGTGGGACTGAAGGATTAACCAATTGAAGTCCCATCAGTGGTTTTTCAAGAGCAATCATCTCCTATGTCTGATGGTCGATAAGCGTCCATCAGAAATCAAATTAAACCAATCATAGTTAACATTCAATAACAAAGTGTTATATAGTATATATGAAGTACTCTTACTTAACTGACATTATAAGCGCATCTGGTGATCTCAACCTAGATCTGGCAGTCAGTGATTTTCCATATGTGGGCAACTAGTTTCACAAACTGTTATGTCTGGGACTGTGGTCATCAAATATTTGAGTACCACTGGTTCACATTGTGCCCATACAGCAGTATATTCAATTTGGGGTCATTGTCACCAATGGTTTGAGAACCACTGGGATATAGTTTCCCATGCTGTAGTAAAACCTTTTGTGGGTCATGGCTGCCAAGGTCTGAGAACCACTGATTTACCTTTTTCCCACTTGAGCAGTAAATCATTTTGAGGGTAGTCATCATCTCAAGGGCTTGAGAACCGCTAGCTTACATTTTGTCAGTCAAGTGGTAAATTCATTAAATAGCTAAATAATTGTAAACATGCTTAAAGTTCTGGTTCTTGTCAAAAATATCAGTCATATAACTGATAATAGAATAGTTCTTCAATCATCAAACATGGTATATGCATAGAAGTGCATTAAAAACTTATAAAGAATATTCCATGATGAAAACACTAATGTCAAATATGAGACAAAGAGATAAGAAATGTGGTTGAGAAGACACTTATCAAGTTTGTAGTATTAACAAAGAACAATGGAACATATAAAGCATAGAAAGTACAAGGACCACTATGATACTTTCTGTTCTGCTTAGTTCTGTAATACAAATTCCAAAGTAACAATAAAATTATACATGAACTATTTAACTCTGTCTTATTTCTGCCATGATGTGAGAAGAAGATCAGTGATTAATTATAACTTCAGTGAACTCATACCTTAGAAATGGCTGAGTAACATGTAAATATGCAAACAACAAATATTGTCACTGAAATGAAAATTCATTTAAAATATCTATATAGATCACTTACTCGCAAAAGGATTCACTACGGATTTGGTAACCATAAGCTAGCCTCGGTTGAGGTCCGTAGCAGGTTACTTGCTGGACAGATACCGATTGAATGCCTTAAACATTCCCAACAACGATTTCCTGATGACCTCTCCCGGTACAGGGGTCGGTGACCTGTTGGTGGCATCGTTCCACCTGCACTCTCACACACACACACAAGTTTGTGTGTGGGACTTGGTGGCAGGGTGATAAAATTCCTTCATTTTAAACTGGTCCGAGCTTTTACCGTGCAGCTGTAGGGCAGAGTTCATTCCCCTTGATTTACGCGCATCCAGTTAGTGATACAAAAGGGTCTACTTCCGGACTGGATCGTAGCACTGGGGTTCACATTCCAAGTGAAATGACTTCCACTGGACAAGGGAATAATTTATTGGCCCTGAGCCGTGAGAAATCGCAGGAAGCAAGAACAATTTAATAGAAACTTGTAGAGGAGAGTTTTCTCATTATATGAAAATGAAAATGACCCGAAGAGAAATGGTTTTCATTACTAGCTTTAGAGAGGAGTATGGAGAGGAATAAAATAATAGACAAAAGAAAACAGTCGGTGAGTGAGTGGAACACTACAGGTCTCCTGACATAGTCATCGGGTGATCTACGCTTCCATCCACCAGTTCATCTTCCTCAGACTTTTTAATCCTCCCTGGGCGTTTATTTTAACCCCAGTGAGTCGGCTGAAAGTGCTTTTGGACAGCGGAAAACGACAATTGAAATATATGTTATATATATATATATATATATATATATATATATATATATATATATATATATATATAGATATATATATATATATATATATATATATATATATATATATATATATATATATATATATATATATATATATATCAAGACGACCTGAACATCGAGGAAAACTGGCTCATAAACAATATCATGTCCCGGAAACTGAAATATTTTGGCCACATTAAACGTCATAGTGGCTCAGAGAGAGCAGTGATGGAGGATATGGTACCTGGAAGGCGAGGCAGGGGCCGACCAAGACGACGGTGGACACAGGACATTGAAGACACCTTGAACATGACAATGGAGTAGGCAGGAGGGCTAGCTAGAGATCGAGAGTCTTTCAGGCGGGCTGTGATGAGAGCGACGTACTGCAAAGGACATGCTACATGATGATGATATATATCTACAAGTATATATATATATATATATATATATATATATATATATATATATATATATATATATATATATATATATATATATATATATATATATACATATACATATACATATGAAATTTACTAAAGTGCTTGATAATATATATGTACCCCATAAAGTCATCTTTCACTCCGTGCTCTCTATGGAGCCTAGGGTCACCTCTGCTATTGCATTAGTGGTTTATGTGTGACATTATTTGCAGTGATGAAGTTGCCAGCCTCATTATGCCACTGTACATCCACAATCAAAATATAAATGTCAAAATACAAAATAAAAAATGTTAAAATGTACATATTACAACTTATCCCGAGTTCTTTTCCGGCAAGCACAGACTTTTTGCAGAGGAAACGTCAGAATAATGTCGGACAACTATTTAACATGCCGTACCTTTCAGATGTGTTAGTTGTCTGAGGGCACTTGAAGTTGGATCCTAGAACGTAAGGTGCAAAGTGAAGTCTCTTGGGTTACCCTTTTTTAATCTTAGAATTCACGTCCACTTCTGTGGCCTGTCCTATATTTGGGCCCTAAAATTCCGTGTTCCTGGCTGCCTAGAAAATTTGGAAGTCAATGAAGTAGTCTTACAACGCTGTAGCATATAAGAAAAATTTTTCCTCCTACGCACCCAGATTGCTACTTTGAGGAGAAGTCCCATCAGGAGCAGTCTATCTTAGCATCTCAAATTCCAAACCAATTGCAAAGAAGCGTCTGATTATGGTAGGCGCCTATTCCCCCATTACCCTCCTCTCATGTAGAACATTGCTGCATGACAACTGTAGTAAAATCTGCGAGAATAATCGCTCATTTCAGTAAGATTTTAGTCATAAAATGATAATAAATAAACCCGCCCTATTGTGTCTGACGGTGATCCTCTCACACGCCAGCATAGCGCTGAATTTTGTGCAGTGCTAAAGCCTATAGAACGATCCCACGGTAAAAATCTAACACGCGTTTTAGTTTCGGTTTCGAAAACGTACTACCAACATTTAACATTTTGCCAGATCTGCTGCATACACACTGCAGCCAAGACTTATAATTAACGATTTTGCGGAAGTATGCCGCCAAACTGCTATCTGAATTAACGTATTCTGTCAACTTTAACGCAAAAATTTAGTAGTAATCCTTACATTTTTTGGTAGTGTTACATGATACAATACAAATTATTAACGCCAATTCTTAACCCGCCACGCCAACACCCCGCTTCGCTTGACACATTCTGCCATGCATATATACACGCTGGAGCAAAGCCAACAGAGGCAAACACGCAGACAATTTTATTGCCTCCTCGCGGTAATGTTTCTGACGTCACAAAAACAAGTTAATTATTTGAAAATACATGCTGGCGAGATGAAAGAGAGGGAAAGATGGCGGTCTTGTGTAAAATATTTATTTGACGATTGACTATGACAAAAATTGAAAATCTAAACCAATATGAATCTGACCATAAAAATCATATGGTAGTATAGCTTAGAGTCCACTGAGCAAGAATGTGTTTTAAATAATATGATAGTCCAAGTAATAGCCAAGTTATTGGGAAAATACAAAATGTCTACGGACGCACGACCAGACAGACTGTTGTTCCTGCTTGTTTTTTCATAACGTTAGTGGGGACACCGGCTTAGAAGGGAGGCATTGAGGTAAATTCAAATTCGCTTGGGTAACAAGAGTATAGGAGGGAAAAGGGGAGCGGTAGGAAAATGTAATCTAAAACGAAACATCTTTTTGTATTGGCATAACTAAAGCAGACTGGCCAATCGACTACCAGACGCAGAGTATGTTTGGAATTGTTTTTGTTTTTCAAACACTGCATTTGAATTCTGGTAGTCGCAAGCTTTCGATTGGCCAGTGCTACTAAATATTAGCAAGAAGCTTTCATTATTCATTGCCAGTTGAACTAAATTTTTCATTCAGATACGCTGAGAACAGCTGTGATAAATTTAAAATTAAATAACTAAATAAGTATTCACAGTCTGGACAGTTCAGAAGAAACTGAGGCCATTTCTTTGCAAGTCAGCGTCATTTGTTTATATTTCTTGATTTGTGAGGTTTTATTTCCTGTTGCCAGCTGGATATATCTGACAGTTTCGTTTTAAATAAACACTGGTATTTCAAATCATACTCAGGAAGTTGATGGGGTATGATGATAATACAGCCCCTCATACACAGTGACTCTCCCTCTTAGATGAATAAATTGTAAGCTGTGAACATTCCAACAGGAAAGACATATATTAACTTTGTAGTTATTGGGCAGATTGTCCACACAATTTTGGTTGATTTTTTTCTGTAAACTATCTTGTCCTCATTTTCAATGACCTGTCCAAAAGATATGACTGGACAGGCAAAATAAATTTTACAAAAAATATCAAATTTAAAGAAAAACTTAACCACAGGTTTTTATTCACTTCCTCATAGAAACTTAACGTGTTTTTGTGTTGTGTACCATCATTTCATTTCTCCCATAGACACTAGGTACATCATACACCAGACACTAGAGCCAAAATAGTGACCGTGTGAGATCTAGGGAGGTAGCGTTAGGTTCCCTGCACATAATTCATCATCATCATTTATAGAGTCAGGGGCCTACATGTGCTTGACCTCACACGGTTAATACATACACGGATTTCATTCTTTTAGGATACCATCATAACCTCCCCAGCAAAATCTAACTTTGCTACATAAATTGGTAGGCTTGTCCGGGCATTTGAATTTCTCCTAGTACTACATACATTGGGGTCTGGGTCTTAGCATAAACAACATTCTATTGTCCCAGGGAATCCCCATAATCATTATTGCCCAAGATTTGGGAAGTCAAGAAACTGTCAGAACCTAGAATTAATTAGATAAATTTATACTTATTTAGAAACTTTGTTAGAACATTTTGTATTCATCAGAATGGCAGATCTGGCCAAGTTTCGATCTGCGGCTGTTCAGACTGCCAAAAAAAAAATGAATATGGAGGGTCAAATCTTAATTGACTATGTCACCTCAGAATGTGATAAATTTATTACTAGGGAAGAACATAGGTTAGCTGAGGAAAGGAAAATGCAATTAGAAGATGCTAGGGAAACTAAGAAATTAGAGGCTGATAGGGAGGCTAAGATTAAGAGGCTGCAGTTGGAGGAGAAGAAACTGGAGGCTGAGGCAAAGAAACTTGAGGCTGAGGCAAAGAAACTGGAGGCTGAGAAGGAGGAAAAACGTCTACAGAGGGAGGCGGAAAGGGAAGATAAAAGATTACAATGAGAACATGAGATACAACTAAGGGAGTTAGAGCTGCAAGGCCATGCTCCTGAAAATGGAACTAGCCTCCCCACTTCCGACTCAGCTGCAAGCCAGGGGGCCTCCTCATCAGCCATGGGGTTCCATTTAGATTACTTTGTGGAAAAGGATGATGACATTGAGTCGTATTTAAGCAGATACGAAATATTAGCTACTACTTATGGGTTAGAAAGAGAAAAATGGGGTGTAAAGTTGTCTCAGGGTCTTCGGGGAACAGCTTATGAAGTGTTTTCCAAAATGAGCAGGGATGACCAAGACAACTATGACATGTTGAAGCAGGCTCTTCTGTTAAGATACGAAAAGAACGGAGAGTTTTATAGAAAGAAATTTAGGAATGCCAGGCTACTCTCGGGTGAGACCTATCACCAGTTTCCACCCGGTTGGAAACGTATATGGAGAAATGGGCTTCTTTGGGGAAAACCCAAGATCTCAAAGAGATGATACTCATTGAACAGATGAGAGAGTCCATGGCTCCAGACATGAGAAAGTTTCTCAGGGAACAGTGTGCGGAGAGGCTGGGGGAGATCATAAATGTCGCTGAAAGGTATCAGGCAGCCTAGGTAGAGGTAGCTGGTATCAAGAAGAAACCAGTAGATCAGTATAAGGCTCCTCAAAATTATAATAAATTTGATAACAGAAGTAAGCAGAACTTTGATAAGCCTCGGAATGATTTTAAAAATAAAACCTCACATTTCAATGACAGAAAGAATGATGAAAGAAAACCTTTAAACTAAGGAAAGAGGTGGTGTAAACATTGTAGGAAGGACAACCATAACACCGAATTCTGTAAAAGTAAACCTTCTGGATGTGCTGCTATGAGAAGGGGGAACCAGGAAGTAAAGGACAAACCTGCTGGACAGCAGGAACCTTACCACCCCCCCCCCCCAGTTTGTGAGGATGTTGTATGCAATGAGGTCACCATTAGGTGTCTTTATGATACAGGTCTAGATTTTAATGCTGTCGTGAGCGCGCGTTTGGTGAATCCAGATCAGTATACCACAGAAACAGTGGAGATACAAGGGGCGACCAAGGACCTACCACTCATGAAACTTCCCATTGCAAGGATAACAGTGAAAACTCGCTATGTGGAAGGGATAATCAGAGCAGCAGTGATAGACGCACCCATCTACCCTCTGATATTGGGGTGTCGTTGTGTCTACTTGGGGAATCCCAAGAGACCTGTGGTCTTGGCAGCAGTCCAGACCCGATCACAATACAGAAAGGAAGAAGATGAACCTATAAATACTCATCCAGAGGAGATGAGGAAGGCACAGGCTGAAGATAGGTCACTGAAGCCGTGCTATAAGAAACTCCCAAAGAGCCATACTCCTCCTAATAAAGGAGAATTCTATATGAAGAATAAATTGTTATATAGGAAGGCCGGCACTGGTTCAGCTGGTCACGGACAGCTGGTCCTTCCCAGTTCATATCGAGAAAAAGTGATGGAGTTAGGTCATACTATCCCCTTCAGTGGTCACATGGGGATTAGTGCAACAGGACAGCGTATAGCTTGTCATTATTTCTGGCCAGGGATAACGGAAGACATAAAGACTAACAGAAGAGGTTTTCAGGTTGTTCCAAGCCAAGCACTTTCATTGTAGTCCGTATCACCCCCAAGGGAACGGCCAGGTAGAGAGGTTCAATGGGACTCTCATTTCTATCCTGAGAAAGCTGGCACATGAGAAACCTGATACGTGGGACCAATACTTGCCCGCCGCGTTGTTTGCGTACCGGGAAGTTCCCCATAATTCAACCGGAATGGCACCCGCAACCCTGTTATTTGGGAGGCCAATAAAAGGTCCTTTAGAAGCTTTGTTAAGGACCTGGACAGATGAGAAGGCAGAGGAGACTGTTACCTCATCTTATCAATATGTGAACGAACTGACCACTCGTTTAAAAACTAGTTGGAAACTGGCAAATGATAATTTGAGACAAGCCAGGAAAAAGCATGCTGCTTATTATAATAAGAAAGCGAAGGATAGAGAACTTGCTGTAGGGGAGAAGGTGCTTCTTCTATTGCCAGGCAGCAAGAATAAACTTCAGATTGGATGGCAAGGGCCATATACAGTTTTGGAAAAAGTATCCAAAACAAATTATAAGACAGACAAAAAGGGAAAGGAGAAAGTCTATCATGTGAACCTTTTGAAGAAATATCTGGACAGACAAATCCAGGAAGGAACACACCTATTGGCCTTGTCTATCGCAACCGAAATGAAAAATGACCCTCTCCCATCATTTGAATATCCACTGAAAACCAGTGAAACGTTTGCACAGGTGAAGATCAGTAATCACGTGACAAAAGGACAGAAGAGAAGGTTCAACAGGTCCTTGAGAAACATACATATGTGTTTAACGGATAAACCGGGCACACAAATTTGTGGGAATATGATATGAAACTACTACACCCAGCACCTATCTGTATGAGGCCCTATTCTATTCCTTTCGCTAAGGAAAAAGCTTTGAAAGAGGAGATTGATTATTTGTTACAAGAAGGGAGTATTTCTCACAGTGAGTCTCCCTCATAGTTCCTGTGTGGCTTTT
>JAMPIV010002275.1:0-39992 GCA_024509875.1 Oreohelix idahoensis | reverse complement strand
AATAATTTTTTCTACCCTTGGTATCGTTGGATCTATTCGAACAGTTGGCGGACTTGCACCTTTTATTAGAGCCATGGACGATTTCATTTAAAATGTAAGGTCTTTTTAAAGCCTTTTT
This sequence comes from Oreohelix idahoensis, assembly GCA_024509875.1. NCBI lineage: Eukaryota > Metazoa > Mollusca > Gastropoda > Stylommatophora > Oreohelicidae > Oreohelix > Oreohelix idahoensis. The sequence goes on along the minus strand of JAMPIV010002275.1, from coordinate 39,874 downwards.
AAGAAGCGTTGTGTTTATAAGATTTTCGTGATGTCTTCACTCATACTGGTTAATCTAGGCTGGACACCACATTCACAAGGGCTTCCACATGAATCGGATTCAGATGAGCCAACGGATGATATCACTAAGAAACGTATTGTAGTCACTACGGGAGGATATTGATTATAAAATGTTAATTTTTAATATGGAATTACGGGTAATAAGTGCCGTCTTCAATGTAACAGGCATGTACGAGAAAGGTTAGTCAAGGGAGTACCTAACGATATTGTTTTGCTGAAAGAAAGCTGGACTAAAACTTTATTCAAACTGTAATAGCATGTTATGGAAGAAGTAAACTAAGGAGCACAGAGTTTTTACTTTATGTATGACCAAGGAATTATTGATAAATGTCCATGAGGGCAATATGTCCTTGGGATTAAGGTCATACGTTCGATATATTAGTGACCAATCTGAATGATTACTCATTGCTATGAAACACTATTTGATGAAATATATTTTTTGACCGTATACTTGCAATGATAATTGTATGGAACTTTTTTAAGTTTTTAATGAAATGAAAGTTGAGATTTCATGCATCCTGTCAAGTGGAAACTGTTTATAACCATGTAGTACGTTTGCAAAAAAGTGTTTTTTGTAAACCATTAATTGTCTTCGTAATTAAATAGGTTGATTTATGCTTACCCGCATGATAACGCTCTCTTTTTGGAACTGAATGAAGTATCATTCAGTTGATAAACTCTTATAATACAAGACCCTTCGCCCTGAGCAAGAGGACATGCTGAAAAAAAATCTGAAGCTCACTCGAACATCACCAGAGTTAAATACTGTGTTGTTGTGTTGCTCGTGGTTTGAGTAATGGAATGTCAACTTGACCATACGCAGTGGTGTGTAGACAACTAGATTGAGTGTATAACATGCGTATGATAAGAAAGAGTTCGTGGTTGTTGACAAATGTTCTTTCTCACACTCATGTATGGCTGGAAGTCATCGACACCAACGACTGTGTACCTTTTCTAAAGTTTAATTGGACGTACACACTCGACAGCACAGATAGTGACAAATCACAGGTTGGCATAATACATCATGGTACAGTGGATAAATGGTCTTGCAATGTTACATGGGCACTCATGTAGGATAATAGTATAATGGACTGTCAATAGCCAAGCACTCAGTATTGCCCATATATATATCATCTGAGTTTTACTGACCTAAGACACAGTCAGATTAAAAACAAATATCCAAGATGGGCTTCCTAGACCTAATCCTTCGATACTAGGCGAAGATTCCCTTAACATAATGTCCAGCACACGATTTTTCATATAATCAAATTGAACGATAAGGCAATGGGTGTATCATGTGTAGCAGTGATCTCTGGACTAATCAAGCGATAATACGGGCATCCCTTTTCTCTTCTTGAAAGTTCCTACATGTTTTGGTTCCAAGATGGCTTCACTCGTGAGCTGTCACTCACGTTTGGATACAGATAATGAATCTGTCTTAATGTTAGTCATCTCATTAATGTTATCATTTGCCTTGCTAGATTCATATACATGTTACAATTGACTGCTATTCTACAGGTATAGTGCTGACTAGGAATCAGAGGTCGTTTTCCAATCTAGTTAAATGCATCCTCTACAAGATGTACAAAATCATACGCCTATCACGCGCGAACAAAACAGTGTGGGCTTCACATACGAGTGATTCAAAAGAGTTAAATTCTTTTATTAGCCTGCGTATCAGTCACGCTATGATTCTGCCATTCCTTGGCAATAAGAATAAACAATGGGGGTAAAAGCAAAACATGATAGGTCTAGAACGGAATATCACCTTTTCCCCCCCCATTAATTATAGATGATCACCTTTTTCCCAAGGCGACAACAGCCCGACAATTACGCAAAAACCACAGCCCCCATCATCAAGGCGCGAAAGCCAAAAACACACCTCTTCTATAGACAAATCGACAGCCGAACAGCGCTTTGACCTCTCTAGAGACAAAAAGAACATAATAGTTCGACTTAGATATGTAAAGATATACAGATATAAGACAGACTCGTCCTACTCAGACAAACAATACACATAAATTCAGGCCATAGATATTCTGAAGCACCAACAATCTATTATTACCCAAACAACGAATAAATCGCAGTAAAATGGATTCATCCGCGGATGTTCGATCGAAAGAGGAACTCGACACATAGTAACTTTTCAAGGGAAGTAAGTAACTCAATAATGGACTTTTCCTTAAGCACTAAAAAGTATTCTATTTTGTTTACAAAATATTTGCGAACATAACAAATATACCAATGTATAATATTGTAAGATCTCAAAGACTGCACGTAACAGTCTTACCACACCTCCCGGGAAAAAAAAAATGGAACATTTTTTTTTTTTGAAATACATCTAGGAGCAACGTACAATAGGCTCACAACGCATGAATAATGCGCAGATGAAAATATCAGGAGTACTTATAACGCCTAATATGAGGCTAAGTCGACTTATGGAGCGACTGGTGAGAATGTGTCTCATAAACTGAGAGAAATTATTTCTCTACAAGTATATTTTTCCAGGAAGGTGTCATCAAAGTATAATACAATTCTGGCAATTACACGATGCCTAAAAAATCATACCATAATTTCGTATTAGATATCTTAAATTTATGATTTATGAAGAAAAAATCATCAAAGCACAGCGGTGAATAAACATCAATGAACCGCTATGTAGTGATACAATCATTATATTATTAAATTACAAATGTGTATCTATCATGATATAGAAAAGGAACTACTATAGAACTAGACATATCAAGAATTCTAAGCCCTAATAGTTATGTGGAATCATGTGGGCATCTTGACAGAATGTCTGCCATCACATTATCTGATCCACGAATAGCTCGCACAGAGAAATGAAAAGGTTGAAGAGCAATTGCATATCGAGTAGACCTCGAGCTCTTCAAATTCTTACTCTGTATAGCAGTAAGAGCTTTTTGGTCGGTTTCTACTATGAAATGTGCGCCTAGAAGGAATCTCTGTAGTTTGAGGATCGACCAAACCATAGCTAATAGCTCACGGTCTAAAACCGAATAATTCGGTTCTGCCGCATTAAGTTTTCTGGAAATATACATTACAGGATGCAGAGTTCCAGAGTACTCTTGCATTAGTGCCGCTCCAATCCCAGTGGATGAAGCGTCACTACGAAGAACGAATGTCTTATCTTTAGTGGGTAGCACTAAAAATAGGTGGTGTTGAAAACAATGTTTTAATCTTATCCAGAGAGCATTGGCATTCCTGAGACCAGTGGACCACATTAGGCGAACCTTTCTTTAGAAGTGTTTTGAAGAGGTGCCCATGATAGAGGAGGATCGATTTCTGAATGAATCTGCTGCCATAAAATTGAATAAGACCTAACAGACTTCTCACCTGTTTTTTAGTCTTAGGGATTGAGATGTTAAGTATCTTACTAGTATTATGGTCCTCTGTCTTTAGGAAACCATGACCAACTCGGTGGCCTAGGAAAGAAATTTCGCTAAAACCAATATAGGCTTTAGAGGGTTTCGCTGTCAGGTTGTGCTCGCGCAAAGTAGACAGCAATTCATCTAACCCTGAATAGTGATCTTCCCAAGTATCGCTGAAAAGACAGATGTCGTCTAGATATGCAATGACATCTGACCGATAAGATAGGATTCGGCGCATCATGCGTACGAATGTAGCTGGTGCGTTCATAAGACCGAAAGGCATAAAATTCCATTGGAACAAACCTCTAGTTGTTGAAAAAGCCGTGAGAGGTTTGGCGCGTTCAGATAAAGGAACTTGCCAATATCCTTTAGACAAATCAAGTTTAGTGAAAAAAATGAGATTTGGAGAGTCGAGTAAGTAGCTCTTCCAGTAAAGGCATAGGTTCGGCATCGAACTTCGTTACTTGATTCAATTTTCGATAGTCAACGCAAAGACGTATGTTATTGTCTTTTTTACGCACAATAACCATCGGCGAAGAATATGCAGAGGTGGATGGTTCGATTATTTTCAAATCTATCATCTCATCCAACTCTTTCTCGACCTGTGCTTGAAATGTATAGGGATAGGATAGGTCTAACCCTAATAGGAGTATGGTCAGTTAGAACAATGTCATGTTCAATGACATGCGTTTGTCCAGGGATGTCAGTGAGTACATCCTGAAATGTTTGCAACATAGTTGAAACTTGTCGCTGTTCTCCTAGAGACAAATCAGGAGAGACAGTAACGTTCTTCCATGATTCACTAGAATGAAGTGGGATCATTGGAAGAGGAAGATTTACATCTGAAAAACTTGTTTCCTCATCCTGTATCACGGACAGTGATGAGTAATGACCATGTTGTACTGGAGAATTGTCCGTTGCTTGGAAAATGGGTTGCAAATAATCCGGACGTTCATGGAATTCAGTAAGCATATTGATGTGGAAGGTTTTATGCTTCCCATCAATATCGACAAAATAGTCGACATCGGAAATTTTCGATATTATATCGTACGGACCTTTCCAAGAAATAAGTAGTCTGTTTTCCCTACAAGGTAGTAATACAAATGCTTTGTCACCAGGACAAAGTCGTCGTAAGCATCTCTTCTTATTGGCAAATTGCCTTGCCTTCTGTTTCGCAAATTCAGAAGAAGAAGTTGCTAATTTGCATGCTTCGATAATCTTTTGTCTCAACGCGATGACATATTCGTAGGATGACTTTGTGTCATCGTCAATATTGTCAGATGTTATGAGATCGTGAAGCAGCAACGACATAGGGCCACGCGCGGACGGCGCGCCAAAAAACACCGACGAGTTCAAAGGGAGAAAATCCCGTATGTTCATTGGGTACCTCTCTGTAAGCGAAGAGGGCCGCAGGTAAAACTCTGTCCCAGTCTTGAGGATGATCCTCAGTTATCTTCCCCAGTAAGTTTTTTAAGTGTTCTATTAAGGCGTTCGACCATACCATTAGACATTGGATGGTAGATACTACTTAAAGATCTATCTATCTATCTGCAGAGTAGACATTACTTGAGACATGGTATCTGATATTAGTTGGGTGCCATGGTCTGACAATATCTCTCCGGGGAACCCCAGACGAGAAAATATAAGCCAAAGAGCATCTGCAATATCAGCAGTAGTAATGCTCTTTAGAGGAATAGCCTCTGGCCAACGTGTGCACATATCAACACACGTCAAGATAAACTGATGTCCTCTGGCAGACTTGATCTTAAATGGACCAATAATGTCTATGGCCATTTTTTGAAACGGCCGAATAGGAATGTCCGCCGCCTGAATGGGTGCAGCATGCCGTGGACCTTTGGATTTAACTTCCTGACATACTTTACAAGATCGACAATAAATCCGTATGTCCTTGTTTACCAATGGCCAAAAGAAAGCCGCAAGGACTCTTGACTTAGTACGGGAAAAACCCATGTGTCCAGCACACTGAGAGTCGTGAGCGTGCTGCAAAATTTTAACTCTCAAATTCTTGGGAACCAGGATTTTGAAGAATGGACTTGACGTAATGGAGTCTTGATATACCATTACGTACAAGTACGCCATTCTTCTTTGTAATCCACGATTTACGGACACTTGTGTCTTTAACTATCAGCGTTAGCAATCTGCATGTTTTTGCCTTTCCCACGCGTGGAAAATTTGTTGCGGAGTGCATTCTTTGACTCCATGAATGCGACCGATGATGAGGTCAGCGATCGGATTCGGAAGATGACATGCGTGTACATCTCCTGTAAAAGAAAGGAGTAGCAATCCTAATGATAGCAGTAGAGTATTTCTCTAATGTGCCGCCAAATGTTACACATTTGACTACTTGTCCAGTGGCACGGGAAGGATCTACGAGTGACTGCCTAACACCAATTGTGGTGCATCCAGAATCAAATAGCACAGAGGCTGGATTGTTATTCTCTAAACCCTTATGTAAGACAAGAGAACCTCTTCCATCATGCGCGACTGATGCTGGAAGAGCAGGAAGAGGATGGCCACAGCTTAAAGTAGACACTGTGGTTGGCTCAAATAACGTTTTGCATTGGGGGGCACTGAGATGCTCTCCCAAAATCAAAAGCGGCACATGCCATATTACTAGCATCATTATTATCTTTACTCTGTTTATAGGCTTCATGGAACTCTTGTTGTGCAGAGTTTGCCTGAAAAATGTTAGGGTTTAGTTGCTTTTTGACTTTTGAGATTCTACCTCGAGTTATTATCACCTCTGATAGTTATTGTTACTCTATTGTTACTGTAACCACTATTTGAGGTTTGAGTTATAGTTCCCTAGTGGTTTACGCAGCTATTATCATATTCATTATCTAATGACGTAGTTCTCATTCTGTAAATTTATGATACTTGTAGAAGAGCCAAGAGAAGGATAAAACCATGATAGTCTCTAATAATACTTCCTTCTACGGAAATTCCTATTTATGTCATGACCACCCCTGTGTCGCAGTGGAGCTATCAGAATCGTCTACAGTTCTGTTGAATGAAAGAACCGCTGATCATGATAGGATTACATATGGTTTTTTTTATAAAGATGTGGGGTAACATTTTATTATATTACCTTGGTTTTGTAATCACAACCCACACCATGGGCAATGTTTTGAGGGTACCGTCCTGAACATCTGGTGAAGCTGTAGGGATTTTTTGGGATTGTATGGTGTTTGCTGAAGCAACTGGATGTAGATCATGTTGGCGATCAGGACGTTGACATTTTAAATGGATAGTCGGCCGGAACGAGGAGGACAAAGGGTAAGTGGATAGGGTTATTGTTGCTAGGAATGGTAAGGGTGTAGTAGGTGTGAGGTTGTTAAGAAAGATTGTATTTATTTAATGGTCAATACCCCTGGGACGGGAGTGGGTTATATGGTTGTCTACATGTCTGAAGCAATCTCCAGAGCATTTATTGAATGTTGGAACAACTGAGATGTAGGTTTTTCTGTTTGGGACCAAGCACCTAACCAATCCATACGTTACTAATAGGCAACGTTCGTGGTAGTTGTAAAGGGGATGGTGTTGGAGGAGTCTTGGAAGGGTATAATGGTATATAAGGATAATGATGGAGGAGTTTTTTATTATATTTGGAGGATGTGAAGGAAGAAATAGAGTGAGAGAGTGATGGGCGGGGGTGAATTATGAAGGCAAAGCCACTTAGGTATGCTAGTTACGGTTACGGGTGCGGAAGGAAGCAGCTATTCGGACAAAAGTTGAGTCGGATTTGTGGATAGGGATTGGGGGAGGCGTCTGTGTGTGCTGTGAGGATGGGGGTTGATGTGAAAATATTGAGATTTAAACGTGGACGGTCCACCTTGATAAGATCCCTTTTCTTTTCCTAAGCACTGTTAGGCAATTTACGTCTACTGGAAAACTGACAACTACTTGAACGGGGTGAATGGGTTATACTTTTAATTGTTTGGTCATGATGGTGCGTAACTAGGGATACTCGGTAGCAGGATGGTTATGGGTATATTGTAGGAGTGAAATTGGAAGAATTGGAGAGAAAGTTTTAGATTTAGGAAATAGGGAGAGAAGGTGGAAGGGGGGGGGGGCGGAATCGACGGAGAGGGAGTTGAGGGGAGGAAGGGCTGATGAGAGGGGTTTTGAGGGGGGGGGGGATGAGGATAACGGGTCGTTGAGGGGGGGACAGGAATGTGAACGGCGAGTGGCGAGGGGGGGGATGACTGAGCAGGAGAAGAGGAGTTGGGGGCGGGGGTCAGGATGCATATTAGAGAAGTTGCGCAATAATGGATAGAGGAATTGGGAGGGGGGGCATGATGTATGGCAGCGATGAGGATAGGGAGTTAGAGTGGCGAGGATCTGACCATCGTGCGGGGAGCAGAGGCTAGACTGATGAAGAGGATCCCAGGAGCGCGAGGCTGAGTAGAGGGCACTTGGGTACTTTGTCGTGATAAAGACAATGAGTAGTTGTAAACCGTGGTCACATGGGGTAATGCCAAGGGTTGGGAAGCGGGGGTTGGTTAGGTTGAGTTGGGGTGTTGGAGGGAAGTTACTTGTTGTACGTTGATAGGGTGTAAATATTACTATATACACACTTGATATTGTCTATGGGGACTTGAGGATATCTGGCTATTATCGTGACAATTGTTAGGTGCGGTCACTTGCCTTTATAGATAGGGGCTGAGAATGTAGATAATGTGTACAGATATCTTTTTTGCTTGTACTGGTTAATTTACACATAAAACACAAAAAGTGACTCCCCAGCGCTGAACAGTGCATTGGGGAGGGCTTGAATTTTTCCTATACTAAAAAAACAATATGTACATAACCAACTGAATTACTAAAGTTTCAATTAGGTCCTGACCAATACGACAAATACGTTTTCTGCAGAAAGACAATCATATATAATCAAATAGGGAAGGTACATCAATGATTTTATTCTTGCTATCTGCTATGCGCCCACTGATAACATCACTAAGGGAAAGGTATCAGTATTTGTTTTTTGTATGTGATTTAGTTATGTTTTGAGATAGTTTTGGGCGTGTAATATATAAAATTTAATTAACTACTTCTTTTAGCTATATGTATAGTATAACAATGTTTGTGGTATTCTTTATTAAGTTATTGTTGGTAAGGAGGAATCATGAAGAACACTATATGCAAAAAGTTGTCAGCAGACACTGGAAGGGGACTAATGACTTCGTTCAACATGTGCAACTAATAGTTATTAGCAACTATTAGGTACCGAGTGTATAGGCGGTGGTGGAGGGGGAGGGCTGGTTAGAAGAAATTCAGTTATATATTTAAGAGGTATCGTGCTTTAGATTATGGGTAAGTGTATTTATTTCGTTATGCGGTTCTTTGTTTGTGTTTTTGGTTGTTGTGGTGGTGTGGTGGGGGGGTTTTGTGAGATCGGCGGTTATGGGTTGGGATTTGGGTGGGGGGGTGGTTTTTTGTTTATTTAGGAATAGGTGGAATTTGGGTTTAACGTAGAGGAAATGTCTTGCATTGGTTTGGGACATGTGTGTGTTTTTTCTTAGTTCGTACTGAGTGCCGTTTTTATTGGTAGGAGTGTGGGATGTTGTATGGACGGCTCGGGTATTTTTTTGCTCTAGTTGTTGTCTCAATTTCTGGTATAGGGGTTTTCGAGGGTTGGTGACGTTGGGTGAACCTATTGTTTTGGTATGAGGCTAATAAGCATTGTCCCTTCTTGTTGACAATTATCGTGTCAGGTCTCGGACGATATGTTGTCATAAGAGATTTAAAATGTCTGATTAGGGGGGCGGTGATGAATATAGGTATTAGGGAGCGGGTGATGGGAGTTGAGGGTAGGTCTCAGGATAATTAGGAGGATACAGTGGGAATTTAAATGTGTCAATTGCTGGGAATACTGGGGTGTATTTGGAGAAGGTGGGGGGTTGGTCGAGGATGCTGATGATGTGGTGTTTTCGGCGTGTAGTCAAAGTCCATTGCATGAGAAAGGAGGACTTGAATGGTGTTATTTTTCGTGTTGAGAATCTCGTACTGCCTCATCGTCAGGGCTCTAGTCGGGGTGGTTGTGTGCGCTAGTGCGTCCTTGTGTATGGAAATGTCTAATCTTGAACACGACAGTGGTGTGAAGTACATAGAGTGAGTGCTCTTATTATCATAAGCGAATGTTTAGAAAGAGTTCGTCGGTCTGTTGACAATCCTGGTTATTTTCTCACAAATAATGCTATGGCGAGTGGAATGTCATCGTATACCATTTAGGTAGGGGTTACGGGTAGTCTGCGCCGGGTTGGTGGTACTCGGTTATACATACGTATGCTACAGTTATGTGTCTAAATGATATGGTTGGCATAATAACATCTTCGGTAATGGCAGTGATATTAATTGGTTTACTTGCAAAATGCTAATTGGGCAAACTAAGGGAGTATTATAAGTATAATGGGATCGTCAGTAGCCAAGCACTCAGTAATGACATAATTTTATATATCATATGTACGCTTTACTGACTAAAAGCACCAGTCAGATTAATAAACAATTTGCCCAGATGGCCTTCTAGAACCTACATCTCGTCTAGCGAAGATTCCTTAACAAATTGTCAGCACACGATGTTTTTCCATATAATCAACATTGAAAACCAAGCTAGCATATGGGTTCTCATGCTCGTAGCAGTGTGTTCCTCTGGGACCTAATCAAGCCGATAATAAAGGGCTTCCTCTTTTCTCTTATTGAAAAGGTCACTACCATGTTTTTGTTCCATAGATGGCTACTCACTCGTGAGCGTGGTCAACTCACCGTATGGAAACAGATAATGACATCTGTCTCTACAATTAATAGTCATTCATTAAACATTTCATTGCACTATGTAGATTATGGATCATGAACACTAACCAAGTTGAGACTAGCCTATTTCTACAATGGATATAGTGCAGCTATGTAATCAAGAACAGTCGTTTTCCATCTAGTTAAATGCATCCTCTCAGATGTACAAAATTCGTACCTATCAAAAAAACGGTGGCTTCGTGCACGAGAGTTACAAAAGAGTATCTTTTATTACACTGGGTATCAGAAATAATGATTCTGCCATTCCTTGGCAATAAGAACTATGAACACTGGGGGGTGTAACAAAGCATACATGATAGGTCTAGACGACTATCACTTTCCCCATAAATATAGAGATCACTTTTTCCGGCTACAAGCCGACATAGAAAAACACAGCCCATCATCAGGGCGAAGCCAAAACACACCTCTCTAGCGACACATCCGCCGAACAGCCTTTGACCTCTCTAGAGACAAAAGAACATATAGTTCGACTTAGATATGTAAAGATATACAGATATAAGACAGACTCGTCCTACTCAGACAAACAATACACATAAATTCAGGCCATAGATATTCTGAAGCAAGAACAATCTATTACTACCCAAACAAAGAATAAATCGCAGTAAAACTGGATTCATCCGCGGAGTTCGATCGAAAGAGACGACACAACTTTCAAGGGAAGTAACTCAATAATGACTTTTCCTTAAGCACAAAAAAGTATCTATTTTGTTTACAAAATATTTGCGAACATAACAAGTATACCAATGTATAATATTGTAAGATATCAAAGACTGCACGTAACACCGCCTTACAGTATACTTCAGTTCACCATCTGCCTTTGTTGCTACGCCTGAAGTTTATTTGAATTCGCGTTATCATTGAGAACTGGTAGTCTTCTACTAACCCCATCAAGAACAACTCCAACACACAGGTGCCTCGAACACACGTCTGGGGTATTATTTATGTTTCAGAATCCCTCTGGAACTTGTGAGTGGCCCTATAGAATTCCGGATTCCGTAATAATGTTGGCAAGTTTTCTACTGATGTACATATATGTTCTTAATACTTTTTGTCCGATCCTATAAATTCAGAATCCAACTCTATTCTTTTTCTGTGGCAAGGTCCGAGCTACCAACGATGAAGATTTATGGAATGCAGTGCTGTATGTCAAACCTTTTCTACGTTATTTCATAAGTTTCCGGCACACGCTTCTACCTGGCGTTTTCGACAAAACTCCCAATCAGCGCTGTTGTTTATTGGCGCCTCAAATGCTAGCCAATACATTCAAAGTTCATGTTTGTCACGAGTGATTTTCATTGTCTGTCTGAGACAAGGCAAAAAGACTGAGTGACGTCTGAGACGAGACAAAAGTCTGAGTGAGGACTGAGAAAATAGATGAGTAATAGTGTTGAATGTGGAGGGAGTGAATTATAGCTAATGACTCTCCCCTACTGCCACTCAATGACTATGTTTCTAAGCTAGTTTCACTCCGCCTCTCTCTGCTAAGAGTAAGGTACAGTGCACGTTAATGACTCCACAAACAATCAAGCACAAGTACAGGTAGTAAAGTAGTCTGTGCCACGTTTAGAGGCCTAATTTATTAACCTAAAGGATATGGCAGAACAAGAAAATATCCAATCATAAACATTGAATCAACATAATGCTGTTAACCAATCGATGAGACAAACCACGCTAATAATAATAATAATCATAAGAAAAATCAATTAGCGTGGTTCCAATGATATTGAATCTCAGATTTAAGAGAGCCAAACTCCCACTAATATTTGGCTAGAGATTATGTTACTCCTTTTGCACGGAACCCTGAAATAATAAAATCCCCTCAAACACTTAATATCCAGCTGACCTCTTCTGGTCAGCAACACAGCTATTAAAACCAACGTAATAAACCCTCCACCGCAGTTATTTCAAGCTCCCTCCTCACTAACATTTATCTTATTACTCCCTCAAAGTCCTTCTTCATCTGCACACTTGTGTTTATATTCCGCTTGGAGTGCTGTGGTTGGCGGATCGCAGACGGAGAAATGTTGACCCTATCTTCTCTCTATGCTGCTGACAATCTGTGGAATCAACCCAAAGCAATAACTCCTCCACTGGAAAAGAATTTTCAGGATTAATGTTAAGTCCTCTAGATGTACAGGCGGGCTTTAAATCCAGGATATAAAGGGGTGGTTATGAAGGCACTCAAGATTGCATCTGCGTTGGAGGTAATACATCCACTATTTACACAGGCCCGCTACTCCAGTGGCGGCGCATGATAATTTGGATGAAATAGAGCTGGCGATGGCTGCTAGATGTTAAAACTGGTGATACTGTGTAGCTCTATGAAGTTGATGCCAGTGGAGCATAGGCGCTCCACTTACTTGCGGGGGTGGCGTAAAATTCCCAGCATGGGGAGATCACAAATATACCCGTATTATGGTGCTGGTATTATGATTTACTGTAGTTACCGTGAACACCCCAATATAAATGGGTTGATAATTTATTCCCGCCTTTTCAGGAAGGCAAATACGGCCGATGGCTCAGAGTTCCCTTAACTCAGAGTTAACCGGTGCTTGCTGAAATGAAAGCATTTTCAAAAATCTATGATCATCTAGCCAACATAAATGTAACAACATCAAACATAGCAACTGCATAAACAGCTACAGATTAACTTATTTACAACCATTCCCACCTCAAACGGTCCTTGCTGCTGACCTGGTCCCGCAGTTTATCTCTCCCCCACCCCTTCCTTCTCACTGACCGTTAAATAGATGAGCGAACCAGTAGGTGCCTAGTATGTCTCCATGATAACTCGCAACTCAGTGGTTACCAGCGGCTGCCGCTGGTTGAGGGTTTGGTATGTAAACATTCCTTACCCATTTACCTGGCACGGAACTGATCTCACAAAGTATCTGTAAGTTCAGTCTAAAGTCGCAAGGCCAGTGTAATATTATCGCACTGGACTGTGACACACTTAATGCTATCACATTTACATGCACATATGACAAGATATAAAGCTACTCTTGGTAAACCTGTTTACGAGCTACAAGTATCCATATAGTAGTTGAATGGGAAAAAAAATACACACACACACACAAATAGTAATACGTCTTACAAGGAGAATGGACAAGAAAAACTTACGTTTCGGCCACAAGGCCTTCGTCAGGGACAGACACGCAAGAGACAGGAGGGAAAGAAAATGTGAATTAAGTAGAGAACATGAAACTATAAAAAAAAGAGAAAAAAAAACTCCCTTCTGTCCAGTCACATGTGAAGCAAGATGGCTGCCACTAAACCGGAAAGCGGAAGTCGATAGTACAATAAAAACAAAAAATAAGAAATAATGAAAACACGGACTGGGAAAGAGTGAGAAAAAACAAAATAAATTTAATGAAAAAATAATAAACAAAACAAAACAATAAATAAATAAATAAATCTATTTAAAAAAAATAAAAATAAAAAATAAATAAACATAAAATAAAAATAAAAAATAAAATAAAATAAAAAAAATTAATAAATTAATAAAATAAAATAAATAATAATAATAATAAATAAATTTAAAACAAAACAAAATAAAATAAAAAAAATAAAAACAATAAAAATAAATATATTAAAATATATAGAGTGAGGGAAAAGCGATTTAAAAAAAAACTACCACAAAAAAAATAATTAAAAAAAAAACGTGATCGCATCAAAGTAGACAGTCAAATACAACCGGGACTCGATAGAGAAAGGCGTCTCAGACAAAAGAATGTTAGGTATTCAAACCGTGTGGTTTGAGGCAACCCATGAGATGGATGAGGCGTTGTTCCTGGCGAAACCAACTGTTGGCGTCCGAGGAACAGGATCTGATGGCTGTCACCTGGATGTTAGTGGCACCATGGTAGTCAGGGCCATTGAAGTGGATGGCCACAGGTGTGGATTTAAACTGAGAGATGTCGTAGAGGTGTCTGCAGATTCGGTCGCGCAGTCGTGTGCCCGTTTGGCCGATGTAAGTAATGGTGCAACGTTTGCATATAATAGCATAAATGACTTTGCGTGACTCATATGTGAAGCCATGGGTGATGGTGAACTTGGCGTTAGGGAACGAGACTGAACGTGTTTCGATTGCATACTGACATGTCTTACATCGTGTTCTGTTACATGGCTTGGTCCCAAAGTGGCCATCGTTGACGGTTTTCAAACGACTGTGGACTAGGTGGTCCCTCAAATTTGTTATCCCGTCTATATGCCAGCAAGGGTGGCTCACTAAACACTTCCCGCGCCGCTGGGTCAGCTTGGAGGAGAGGTAGGTGGCGATACAGGATCCTTTTGACAGCAGTGCTGTGAGGGTGATAGGTCATTATTAACTTGACTCTATCAGAGGAGGTTTTTTGGCGGGGTTTGAGGGCCTCTAGACGTGAGATAGGGAGAACACGCTCTAAGGCAGAGGTAAGAACATCTTCTGGATACTGTCTGTTACGGAGGAAGTCCAACATTTCTTGTGCTCGGATAGAAAGTTGTCATCATCTTGGCATAACCGGCGGAGGCGGCGAAGTTGTGAGAAAGGCAAGGAGTCACGACAAGCCGGAGGATGAGAGTAAGTATAAAGGAGGTAACTGTGTGCATCGGTGGGTTTGTAGTACACCGAAGTGGTGGTGGGGGGGGGGGGGGGAAGGGATGGTGACAACAATGTCAAGGAAATTAACAGAGACAGTGGAGATGTGAGAGATGAATTGGATCGCAGGGTGGAAGTTGTTAATGAAGTTAAGGAACCTAGATAGGTCAACCTCTGGAATATCGGTGCCATCATCTATGTATCTAAGATACATCAATGGAAAGGTCCAGGATACTGCTGCCACACCTGATACTCCAGGTAGCCCATGAAGAGGCAGGCATAACTGAGACCCATCTTGGTGCCCATGGCAACTCCACTTATTTGATCAAAGAACTGTCCATTGAACTCAAAGGAATTGAGTCAAAGGACAAGTTCTGCAAGACGCAGGAGAGTCTCTGTAGCGATAGAGGGGTGCGTGCGCTAATCCAGGAAAAACCGGAGAGCTCGGAGACTATCAGAGTGAGGAATTGACGTGTAAAGCGAGCAAACATCTAACAGAAATAAACGGTAGGTACGGTCTGGAGAAAGCTGGATAGAGGAAAAAGTAGTAAGAGCATGGTTTGTGTCCTTTAAGAAGGAAGGAAGCTGCTCTACAACAGGCTGGAAGATGCCGTCAAGAAAGTCTGATATATGTTCGGTAGGGCAGGCACACGGAGAGACAATGGGTCTCCCAGGGTTAGAGGGTTTGTGATCTTTGGGAAGCATATAAAACACAGGCTTACCCAGACCACTATTGTCAATACGGAGATGAGAAGCGCTAGAAGGTAAGGACTTGTTGGCGATAAGACTTTTGATGGTGTCATGGACCAGACGATTGTTGAGGACTGTCGCATCATTGTCACGGCGCTGGTAGAAGGAGCTGTTAGTGAGCTGCTTATTACCTTCTCCTGGGGCTTCCCACGCTCTGGATTAATATATTCAGAATACCCTCAAAGACATTCAGCAACTCCAACCTCAACGCCTGCGTTATTCCAACCTTTCTTCTGATGAGTCTCATGCCCTCTCGAAGCTCCGCCGCAGAGATGACATTGTTATCAAACCGGCTGATAAAGGAGGTGCCATTGTGGTATGGCGCAAGGACCTGTACCTCCAAGAAGGTAATAAGCAGCTCACCAACAGCTCCTTCTACCAGCGCCGTGACAATGATGCGACAGTCCTCAACAATCGTCTGGTCCATGACACCATCAAAAGTCTTATCGCCAACAAGTCCTTACCTTCTAGCGCTTCTCATCTCCGTATTGACAATAGTGGTCTTGGTAAGCCTGTGTTTTATATGCTTCCCAAAATTCATAAACCCTCCAACCCTGGGAGACCCATTGTCTCTGCGTGTGCCTGCCCTACCGAACGTATATCAGACTTCCTCGACGGCATCTTCCAGCCTATTGTAGAGCAGCTTCCTTCCTTCTTAAAGGACACAAACCATGCTCTTACTACTTTTTCCTCTATCCAGCTTTCCCCAGACTGTACCTACCGTTTATTTCTGTTAGATGTTTGCTCGCTTTACACGTCAATTCCTCACTCTGATGGTCTCCGAGCTCTCCGGTTTTTCCTGGACCAGCGCACGCACCCCTCTATCGCTACAGAGACTCTCCTGCGCCTTGCAGAAATTGTCCTTCGACTCAATTCCTTTGAGTTCAATGGACAGTTCTTTGATCAAATAAGTGGAGTTGCCATGGGTACCAAGATGGGTCTCAGTTATGCCTGCCTCTTCATCGGTTACCTGGAGTATCAGGTGTGGCAGCAGTATCCTGGACCTTTTCCATTGATATATCTTAGATACATAGATGATGGCATAGGTCTCACCGATATTCCAGAGGTTGACCTATCTAGGTTCCTTAACTTCATTAACAACTTCCACCCTGCGATCCAATTCATCTCTCACATGTCCACTGTCTCTGTTAATTTCCTTGACATTGTTGTCACCATCACTCCCCCCACCTCACCCCTTCGGTGTACTACAAACCCACCGATGCACACAGTTACCTCCTTTATACTTACTCTCATCCTCCGGCTTGTCGTGACTCCTTGCCTTTCTCACAACTTCTCCGCCTCCGCCGGTTATGCCAAGATGATGACAACTTTCTATCCGAGCACAAGAAATGTTGGACTTCCTCCGTAACAGACAGTATGCAGAAGATGTTCTTACCTCTGCCTTAGAGCGTGTTCTCCCTATCTCACGTCTAGAGGCCCTCAAACCCCGCCAAAAAACCTCCTCTGATAGAGTCAAGTTAATAATGACCTATCATCCTCACAGCACTGCTGTCAAAAGGATCCTGTATCACCACCTACCTCTCCTCCAAGCTGACCCAGCGGCGCAGGAAGTGTTTAGTGAGCCACCCTTGCTGGCATATAGACGGGATAAAAATTTGAGGGACCTCCTAGTCCACAGCCGTTTGAAAACCGTCAACGATGGCCACTTTGGGACCAAGCCATGTAACCGAACACGATCTAAGACATGTCAGTATGCAATCGAAACACGTTCAGTCTCGTTTCCTAACGCCAAGTTCACCATCACCCATGGCTTCACATGTGAGTCACGCAACGTCATTTATGCTATTATATGCAAACGTTGCACCATTACTTACATCGTCCAAACGGGCACACGACTGGGCGACCGATTCTGCAGACACCTCTACGACATCTCTCAGTTTAAATCCACACCTGTGGCCATCCACTTCAATGGCCCTGACCACCATGGTGCCACTGAAATCCAGATGACAGCCATCAGATCCTGTTCCTCGGACGCCAACAGTCGGTTTCGCCAGGAACAACGCCTCATCCATCTCATGGGTTGCCTCAAACCACACGGTTTGAATACCCAACATTCTTTTCTCTGAGACGCCTTTCTCTATCGAGTCCCGGTTGTATTTTGACTGTCTATTTTGATGCGATCACGTTTTTTTTTATTTATTTTTGTTTTATAATTTTTTTTTTATTTTTTTTAAATCGCTTTTCCCTCACTCTATATATTTTAATATATTTATTTATTTATTTATTTTTATTGTTTTTATTTTATTTTATTTTGTGTTAAATTTATTTATTATTATTATTATTTTATTTTATTTTATTAATTTATTAATTTTTTAAAATTTTTTTTTAATTTTATTTTTTTATTTTATTTTATGTTTATTTTTTTATTTTTTTTTTTTTAAATTTATTTATTTTTTGTTTTGTTTTGTTTATTTTTTTTATTAAATTTTTTTTTTCCTCACTCTTTTCCAGTCCGTATTTTCATTATTTCTTATTTTTTGTTTTTATTGTACTATCGACTTCCGCTTTCCGGTTTAGTGGCAGCCATCTTGCTTCACGTATGACTGGACAGAAGGGAGTTTTTTTCTCTTATTTTTATAGTTTCATGTTCTCTACTTAATTCTCATTTTCTTTCCCTCCTGTCTCTTGTTTGTCTGTCCCTGACGAAGGCCTTGTGGCCGAAACGTAGGTTTTTCTTGTCCTTTCTCCTTGTAAGACGTATTACTATATGTGTGTTTGTTTTTCCCCCCATTCAACTGTTTTACCCCCGTCTTACGGCAGTTCTCCTCATATACTTGTATCCATATAATAGACAAGTAATCAATTATATTAAAATTACATGTTGTGAAAAAATTATAAAGATTCGCCGCGGAGGCCAAAAAAAAAAAAAATCATAATCGCGTATGGTTACACTGTGTTAAAAAGAATAGCAGATATATAGTTATACTTTCAGGGGAACAATTATTCTTTTAGTGAAACAAGTCAGATATATGTACACTTCGTGAATAACAAAGTTCTCTAGAAGGTCTTACATAAAGCATCGTAAGTTACATAACCAATTTGACTTTAGAAAAAACTTGTAAGTGGCATTCACACACAATTGCCTTTAAGGAAAAAACTAACTATAGCTTCTTAGTACTTGTTGAGTAATGGCCGCGCATTAAAAAATGCTAGAACCCACTATAATGAACTTACTCTGACTAAGTTTAAATCCTAAGTACAAAATAACAGCTACCAATTTACTAAAGGATTCTTACCAAGATTTGTGAAGAATTTCCGACACTAAAGTAGCTGGCAAACTGTCCAGAGATCTATTCTTCCTCGCGACAAAAATTCAGTGGAATGAAAGCAATTAGAGAGAGAATGCGACTCATTATATAGTAGAACCCGGGCCACAGGTGTTCATTACCTGGACAGAAAAGGTACAAAAACAAATTGTAACGTCTTCCCGGAGGATTCTCCTGGCGACGCCCTATAAGAAGGATTGCAAAACAGAGCGGCTGCTCCTACGCTTTGAGGGTCCCGGACTTTCCCTGGAATAAAAAAAAAACACGGAAGTTTTTGTACCCCCGCAAGAAGCGTCACAAAGACTCTCTTACCAGCATTAAAAGATCTTTCATCTCTGATGGCAACGTACGCGGGGCAAAGGGGAGGTAACTTATCAGATCAATGTGACACAATAGTAGCAACAGAAACTAGAAAAAAGATGAAAAATATGCGTGCCTAAAATCAAGAAGAAATTAAGAGAGATGGTAGCTCCACCCTAGGGCCACATTTTTGAACCCAGCGTCACAATATTATGAAAACTTGTCCTCGAGCAGTATTCCGTATGACTCATGCGATTTCAAATTTCAAACAGTCATCCTCCGTAAATGATGTTGCTGCATTCGACAAATGTTATCAACGTCTGCTCACATCACACTTCCTGCTCACTCTTCCAAATGTCTTCCAATATTGCGTTTATTTATAATTACCTAATCCTGCTGTCGACTCGGAAGTAATTATGCAATCTTAAGCAAATACTTCATGCTTCCTTTTACCTCTAGTCAATGTGGTATTATCGCGTTTTAGAGATTCAATTAATCTCTCAGGGATAAGCGATACGCTTGTCTGGCCCTGTCATGCATCGAAACGTGCAACGTGAACAATGACAGTAGGGAAAAAGAATGTGCTAACAATTGAATAATGCACCTAATTCAGGAAACACAACAAATATAGTTCAATACTGCCGGAGAGGAGAAGAGAGCGCACAAATTATGTCACATTGTCTTAAATTTATTGTTACTCAAGTGAAAACACGAGTTCGGGGTAGGGACTGAAGTGATTCCCACAAGCTAGTGTACAAGGCTGCGTTCTCAACATGTTTCACCTCAGAGAGAGTCATGATGATGGGCCACTCTGGTGTAGCTAGTCGATCCAGATCCATTAAGCGTTGGCCATACAGGGTTAATTATTTCAAGGATGAACGACACGGACGTGCTTCGTTATCTTAGTTAGATCTCTAACCTGGAATTCATGTAAGAGCAGTGTGAACTCCTTTGCATTCCGTGTATTTTCTGCCTGACAAACTGACCACAGAATCAGGTCATATATTTTGACACGTTTACTTAACTAATGATTATGATGTCGTGCCTTTCTTCGTTCCATAACTGTCACATTCATTTGGTAACCATCTTCAGTTGAACACTTTCTTGTTTTTGTTTCCCCACTAACGTCTTTAGTGACCTAGTTTTTGTTTCAGCAAGAACGTCTCTACAGTGACCTAGTTTTAGTTTCCCCACGAACGTCTCTAGTGACCTAGTTTTTGTTTCCACTCGAACGTCTCTACAGTGACATAGTTTTTGTTTCCACAAGAACGTCTCTACAGTGACCTAGTTTTTGTTTCCCCAAGAACGTCTCTACAGTGACCTAGTTTTTGTTTCCCCAAGAACGTCTCTACAGTAACCTAGTTTTTGTTTCCCCACGAACGTCTCTACAGTGTCCTAGTTTTTGTTTCCCCAAGAACGTCTCTACAGTGACCTAGTTTTTGTGCATCGACAAATGTCGGTTGAGGTCAGTTCTGACTATTGTTTGCTTATCGCATTATTGGCCAACACCTTTGTTCTTGTTCTTGGAATCTCTCTAGAAGTCTTACGTCGACGTTAAAAAATAATCAAATTATAGATGTGTGCCAGATGTCATTACTTAGTACGCTTATTGATTATGTCTTAAGTAGTTATATTGCATGACGTGTCATAAAAACGTCGTTTACTGTTGCTATCTTTAAAACAAAAATTAACAGGTAAAAATAATTTTACTTTCTGGTGTATGTTAGCTACTAACCTTCAGATCTACCAAATGAGCCGCTTCAATTTTATCCATATCCGGGCTCCCTACAAATACATTGCCACATAGGAGAGGAATTCTTCTGCCATGATGATCCACTCCGTCTATACTCATAACGCCAATACGGTTATCTGGGGTCTGCAAGGTGAAATGTGCATGTCAGCATCCTACATAATTGAAGGAGATTTTGGATGTGGATTTGCAATATTCGTAGTTATATAACATGGAGTGTAGCCAAACGAAAAGAAAATGCCAATAAACAAAATACAAACAATTTAGTGTGATATGTGCAATTAACACGTCATTCGTCAGTGAATAAATGAATGAATATCCGTGTTCCCTCTATCACGTGCAGAAGCCCGAATCTGCAGTTGGCCTCTTGCGTAGGACCTATGTGACATTCCGAAAGTGTTCCCACGTTTAATTGGCCTCTTGAACCGAGAAATAGTGCTTCTTTTAAAAGCTACATCAACCATGGAGATGAAAACATATGAGAAATGGTATTGGATCAAATCATGAATGCATTATAGCTAAATATTTTAATAGTTTGGGTAGTTAGTATGGCCATCATCGTTATCTTTAGCTCTCTATTTAACAAATTCATAACAAGTCTTCCAGCCCTGTGCCAAATTTAACATCTTACCATGTGTGGCGGTGGGGGCAAGCGTTTCGTTTCGTTGCCCTCGTCCGTTCCCAGCGATCTTTGTCCTCTTGAGACTGTGTGTGGTCCCGGCTGCCGGGTCCTCCCAGTAAAGTAGAGGCAGTGCTATGTGTCTGTGTTCGTCTAGATAACGTCATTTGACAGTGGTAGAGGCTCGGTCGCTACTACGCCATTGAACAAAGCCGTGTCCCATCGAGACTGTGAGTAGTCCCGGTTGCCGGGTCTTCCCAGTTCAGGTGTGCGAGAGCTGCCTTTCTTCCTGGTAATACAGCTCGACAGTGGTAGAGGCTTGGCGCCGGCTGCGCCTTCGCCTCGATACGTCTTGTCTCGGAGATATAACCCCCTTTTGCAGGGTAGAGAACCTATTGTCTCGTAGCATTGCACCCTCGCTACCCGACAAGAGGTTCCCTGGGGTTGCAACAAAGCCCAAGACCGCTCCTTGTCTCGAAGATATAACCCCCTTTGCAGGGTAGAGAGCCATCAAACCTCGGAACATGGCACACACTCCATAGTGGGACTGGTGCATTATGCTTCTGAGTCTAGGTTGCTCCCTGGGGTTGCAAGAAAGCCCACTTTTGACAACCATGTGGAGGCGGTGGCTTCGCCACCGCGCCACTTGCTGTCTGGCTGCTCGTGCCATGGCCGGTGACTGGTTGCTCGTGCCAGTCTCGTCTCGGAGATATAACCCCCCTGCACCGGGTAGAGAGTGTCAAACCTCTTGGTATCGCACGCACGCCAAAATGGGCCTGGTGTTCCATACCGCTGAGTCTAGGATGCTCCCTTGGGGTTGAAACAAAGCTCACACCTAACCTCCCATAACTGGCTCAAGGGTATGAACGAGTGAATAACTCGTCCCCTAAAGGGCAAAAGAGTGAATAACTCGAGCCCAGGGAATCAAACTCAAACTCAAACTCAAACTCAAACCATGTGTGGCGATTATCTCCTTTAGCCACTGTAGTGAACCACGAATGTGGGCAGAGAGTTGATCAAAGGTTGGGTTTATAAAAGGTTAGAAACTTCGCTCAAGAATTACTCTTGGCATTGAGATAAAAAAGGAGGATTAGGCTCCTATTATAGGGTGCCTCGCAGGTTTTTTAGGAAGGCAACTATAAAATACTTAGTCTTCTCGGTTGTTTCATAAAGGTTGTGTCCGCTCTTCTGCGGCATACATATTTGTCACTATGTGACAATAGATTCGTACACAATGAGCCCCCAGCCGAAGGTAATTCAGCAATACGTCGTCTAAGAGATGCAATCAAAAGAAAACGCTCAGATAAATGGAGAACAAACAATTCTGTTCTGCTGCATGACAATGCGCCAGGACATCGATCCCTACTGGTGAAGCAGTACCTCGCAACGCACAATGTGACTGCCCTGGAACATCCTCCATATTCTCCCGACCTGGCACCGCCTGATTTTTCCTTGTTCCCTTGCCTGAAATCGGCACTGAAAGGGCAGAGATTAAGAGATGCTGAGGACGTTATCACCAATGTGACAACGCAGTTGTGAGAGGTGTCAATGAATGGGTTCGAGGAATGTTTACAACAGCTGTATGGACGTTGGCAAAAGTGTGTAGTTGCCGAATGGAACAATTTTGAGGGAAATGTAGTGTAAATAATTGTATTGTTACTTCTTTCTATATAATACACAAATTTCGGGAACTGTTTGAAGCTACCTCGTATATGGAGATAATTTAATGTATTTTTATATAAGTTTATAAAAAGAAATCGTGTAAATATCAACTATCAGTCAATTCCAACTATGGATATATATATATATATATATATATATATATATATATATATATATATATATATATATATATATATATATGTGTGTGTGTGTGTGTGTGTGTGTATATTGAGATTGCCAGACCTTATAAGAGATGTTCTTTATATATGGTGTCTATAAGATTGTTTAGAGTGTGACGTCTCACATTATAGAGCGAGCTTTGGTTATATGACTCTAGTTGCAGTGTTGTCTGGCTTTAGCTACATTCCTTCATGTATGCTCCTCCAATCGCTACACACACGTATTAGCTGCAATATTTATACTGCCCTTATTGATGCGGCATATCTATCTTCCCTTCTAGTCATTACTGAACATAAGAGCGTACCTACTGAAATAAATTTCAGTGGCAAGAGGTTGGGCAATTGTAGATCGAGCTGTTGCCCATTCAGCAAAACCCGGCCTGGACGTCAGAGGAACAGTCTGGCCGCTACAGCCTGACACCAGTAGCAATCGCCTGTCACTAGTAGGATATGGAACTTGCCCTCCAATCCATCTTCCCTTTTAGTCATTTATGACTATGTAAGATAAACAGACGCCTTAAGAGCAGAGGTTCTAGGGGGAATGCCGGACATTTTGCGCCCCTTCCAGTAATTTCTGACTATATAAGAGACGCAGACACCTCGAGACCCGAAGGTCTGAGGGGAATGCCGGACATTGTGCGTCCCTTCCAGTCATTTTTGACTTTATAAGGGATGCAGACACCTCAAGGCCCGACGATCTGAGGAGAATGCCGGACTGTGCAAGCGATATCTGGAAACGGACACAACTCTCTCTCTTGGATGCAGATACTGGGAGGACCTAGAGACGAGGCACCATGCACAGTCAATGAAGACAGAAGTTCGCCTGGTAAGCATGTATTAGCTCTAGAATTGCCACAGTTATCCAAGTAGGATCATGTCATTTAAGGAACCTCGACTGATTTAATGAGCCATTCACGGTTTCAACGTGAGACAGTGTGAACTTAGACATGCATGGCTTAATCTTTGAGAGAAGCATATGACTACTGGCAGGATCAACCAGATAACTGTCCGAACAGACCTGCGTCTTCTTCGACCATTTCGTCGCTCGCGCGAGGAGGGAGACAGCGCTCTGTGAAGAGCTGATCCCGGCGGCCCCGACGATGTTTTTCTTGCGAGAACCACTGGCCGCCTGCCGACAAGACATTTCCCTAGTCGGACAGGACGGGCCGAAAGCGACACCAGCTTACTGACTGCCGGCCCACGACTCATTGCGACAGCAACAACAACTACAACAACAAAACTAGTCCGGATGAGATTATCCCTTAAAGTGAAGTTTTTTTATCTGAACTTATTTTACTTGGAGTGGGGGGAAATAAGGAGAAATACTTCTTCTTCGTTCACCACTTTAGCACTTGAGTTATTGCAGTATTTGCCGGTGGCAATGTTTTTAGAGTGGATTCTATTCTTTAATTTTATGAGTATGCCGCACCCATATTTTCAACTGCATTTTTTGCTGAGCCATCAGTATATACATGTGTCCAAAGCTTTGCTGGGAATTTTTGGTCAATATACTTGGTTGCTATACACCTTCTTTGTGTTTCTGTCTGTGTTCCCTTACTTTCAAATAGCAGGTCTTACTCTGCCTGTGTACAGCTTTTTGAGGATATTCTCATCAGCACCCCATGTGGTACCAGCTAACTTTTTCATGATGTCCATGCGAAGTTTTGCCCTTAGCTGTATTTTAGTTATCTGTGATTTTCACGTCATTCGGCGGTCTAGTATGATTCCTATGTACGTTAAGAGAAATACAAATTAGCATCTTCCGTAAATCTTTTGTAAATCTTGTGTAGGCATCAAGAGACTTCCACTTTCTTCCACCATTTCATCTTCCTCTGATTGTTTTCAATGCTCATGATCATGAAAGCTCAGGGCACCGAGACATATAAAAATGTGTTAGGAGAGCGAAATTATGTAAATGAATAATAGTATAATACATAAGAAGCTATCAACCTGAACAGCCGAACTGACATATAGAAATATACACATCATGATATCATCAACATCAGTCGTCCTGCTCCCTTTGGAGCATGGGGCTAGTTCTGTAGCAGGTTACTGGTGGAGAAACCTGCACTAAGAAGTCACCAACTCTTGCAGTAGTGGTTTAGATGGCAATGTATTTTATACCGTGAAGTTGCCAGCCTAATGTATTACTTTACATACATAAGCATGTTTATATACATTAGATACACTTTAAGAAGGAGAGAATATGCATATACGAATCTCACCCTTTCTCTACGAAGGGTATGGCTGACTCTTCTACACTGGTTGGTCGATACTGATAAACTGCAGCAGTTGAGATGCTGTCTTCTCAAGTTGAAGTTAATGATAATGAATAAGCTACAAAATCTCAACTTTATTACTTGGCGAGGATTCCTGGGAAGTGTGACTATGAGTGCACTATCAGAAATTTAACACGGCTATTTCTGGTATTAATCACGTCATATACTAGAATCTTTTCCCATCTTCTCTCTGTCGCCTGAGTAAAGAAAAGTGATAAATACTGAGTCTTTAACAAGCGAGTCTTATATACAAAATTTTTTGCCAACGCAAAATGTAATTTCTGAGTTAGTTTATTTACTAAACTAAGTACTAATATTAAAGTACATAAATAAACAAACAACACACAAAGGATCAGTAACTAAGTTGGAACATAAAATGGCAATAAATAAATATCTCGGTGGTCGCTGTCAAACAACACTCAGTGTTAGGCTTAGGATTGAACCAGGAACTCTTCCGAACGGCAACGCTTTAGCCACGGGAGGGAATCGTCACTATCCACTCTGCCAGCTAAGCTTTACAAAAGTAATGCTTCATCGACAGAGGTCTAGCACGAACTCCCACGCGACCTGGATATGTACCTGCTAGGAGGACCCAGCACTAATTATTGGGTAGGAATCACTGCTGCAGTTTAAAGGTTAAAAAAAAAACGGAAACCCGTTACACAAGAATCAAAATTAATGCTGTGTGTAGTTTGAAAATGGATGTGCCAGTAAGAATGAGAATAGATCTAAAGAGTTACGACAACTATGTAGGTTTCTGAAAACGTATTTAATAAACGTATTATTCGTGCTGGACTATATAAGGAGGGGAAACCCGAGGCCTGTAAACAGTAAATAAATAAACAAACAACACACACACAGGTATGATTAGGCACTCAGTGGGAAGATAAAGAAGTAGAAGACCAGACAACAGAAAAACAACAGAAGTGATAGGCTTACCGGGATCGAACCATGACCTTCCTTTAATATTAAAGTGTCTTAATTACTCAAGGGGGCTAGTAATTAATTAGAATGAGAAAATGGCATAAATTTGTTCAATATCTTTTAAATCGCTGTCAAATGCTCAAACAAAAACAAAACAAAAAAAAAAAAAAAAAAAAAAAAAAAAAAAAAAACCAAACAAAAATCCGAAGCTGAAGAAATAATATTAAAGTAAAAACGCTTTACCCCTACGTAACAAATTGATTTTAACATTCTATTGATATTAATCATTCAGCTCATATTGATCCTTTCCTCATGTGTCTCTTGTTCGTGTTAAACATTGTTTGACTATATTATGCAGTTCCCTAGGTCTGTCCATTCTTAACACTTCTTCTATATTTATAAGATTATTTATTATTTATTATATATTTTATATAATTTATATAATTTTAAATTATATAATATAAATTATATAATTTTATAATTTTAATATTAAAAATATAAAATTATATAATAAAAATTATTTAATATAATAAATTGCTATATTTTTATTATTTTATTAATATTTATTAATTATAATAACATTACAATAAAATTATGTAATTATATAATATTATTTTTATATAATAATAAAAATTTTAATATATAAATTATATATAACGTCATCTGCTCACATTGTGAAATGTGTTGTATTTATCTGCGTTCACTCGACCATATCTCACTCTTACATACTGGCCTTTTCTGAGCGGTATGTAGGCTTACGTTGTGTCGGAATTTGCGATATCAGCGGCTTTCGGCCCGACACATCCGATTTCAGCACAGGACGCAATTTTTACGGGTTTGCTTTCCCTGCCACCTCACGCCCATATGTATGCTTTACCTCATGTCCATACAATGGTGCAGTGAAATGACTGCGCCAGTGAATTGTGAAGATAAATCTTCTATGTGTCCAGAACAAACTTATAGCGCAGCGGGTAACGAGCCTTATTTTTCTCGTCCTTAATAAGTTTAACTGTAATCAAGTTAAGTTGTAGATAACTAGCTATTTTGAATTACGATACAAGAGCACATAAAAACACACGAATCTTTATGAAAGCTTTTTAAAAAAATCATTTTTCGTTATTGTTGACAATTTTCACATCTGATTTTCAGTGATCTTCATTTTTATGCTTTCATTAATTTTCACTTAAAAAAATTAGTTCATTTACTTAATGCTAATATACAATACAATACAAAATAATATTAATTACTAAAATAAAATAAATAATAGCTTTGTTAACATTTCAAAATAGACAAAAGTAGTTCCTTTCTCAAATAAGCATTGTTAGACTTATTTCTTAATACGCTGTTCTTCTTCTTCTTCCTCGTTCGTCCTGAAAAGGACGTTGGTTGCGTTGTGTCTGTTTACAGCTGAGCTGCGATATCTGCGCCTTTTGGCCGGCACATCCGACTTCAGCACAGCATTTTTTGGGACCGGGTTTGCCTTCCCTCTTCGATCCCTACTCTCTCAGCCAGACTACGGTGATGCAGCCTGTTGCCAGGACCACCACGTGGAGGCGGAGTAGGGTCTTGGTCAGCTCTGGTTCGCTGATCCTGACGCAAGCAGTCAAGCTATGAGTCGCTGACTGCATTCTCTATTGCTGCGTCTTTGGGTCCCAATAGGCTGTTCGTCACTGTGGCGTGAAGTTTTTATTGGCTCTAAGATCAGTATAGTACTGACAATTACAGAAATAGAATTTCTGCAGAAAATGGTGAAGTCCCAGTGTCTGAGAAAACTACTGGTATCACAAATTAGTTACGGCTGTGAATGATCTGATCTCGAAAAATTAGTAGAGAGGAGACCGACATAAATTGCCACATCCGCTGTGTAACTAACTGTGATATTAAAAAACAAGGAAACAGATTTTACTTAACAATGATAAAATTGACAGGTCTTCAAATACAATTTCCGTATTATTTATTTAGTATATACACAATCTAGTCTTGTGCTGAAGGGTGGATGTTGAAACAATGGAATGTAATGGATTTGTATGTTCACAAATGATTCACATATATTTATATATTTATATATATTACAAGTCTTCCAATTATAGGAAACAAATTTATATCAGCTGGGCTGTTAATCACTTACAGTAAATGTATCAGCTGTGCAGTTAATTAAGTATATAAAATTTATCAGCTATGCTGTTATTTTTGTCTCTTGCTATGCTAACTCGCTTTCTCGTCACTGACAGTTACTTTTCTCACAATGCTGACAGAAATGGTACTAATGTGTACTCATCTTTCAAAAGTTATGTCCTTCTTAGTTTCTTGCACACAGCACCCGCTGATGGTCGTTTCGTTAGCTCACCCAAGACTGAGGGGGACTAAAGAGGTAGATCCTGCGCAATCACTGTGCTCCTGCGACGTTCCAGGCAGCTGGATTGACACGACATACGACCTCAGGTTTGATGACACGAATAAAACCTGTAACAAGTAAAAATAGGGGCTAATTTCTGTCATCAAGCCCACCTATTTCTAGTATGAAATGAGCGTGTGTCTCAGGTGTCTGCATGTATGATGAATGACAACATGGCTCAGTATGAGTTAGCAATAGCGAGACAAGACAGGTGTCTACTTGCAAAACATTCTTTCTGACAAATTAATACATGGATACATCCAATAATATGAATTCAATACATGAATACATCCAACAATATAAATTCAGTTCATGAATACATCCAATAATATAAATTCAATACATTAATACATCGAAGAATATGTACACCTAGGTGTGATACAACCATTTCCTTCCCCCTATAATATACCAGGCCCTCTCTGACAAGTGCTAAACTGGTTGGTAACATATATCCTAACAATATTGTTGTGTTCTGATGATAGGAGTATATGCGACGAGGACAGTCTGGTTATATATATCAGGTTGGAGTTATAGGAGACAATAGATTGAGTCCTAACAAAGACTGTTTTAGTTATATTTCAGATTGGAGTTATCTGAGACAAAATCCCACCCGCTGAAGACCCAAATAGAACAGTCCCAACTAAGATGGTTTGGCCATGTCTGCAGAATGGGAGAAGATCGGCTACCACGACAAGCATGGGAAACAAAGAGCCAGGGATCCAGACCTCCAGGACGACCCAGAGTCCGCTGGGAGGACAACATTAGACAATCTTTGAAGGACCGAGGACTAGAATGGAACCAGGCCAGGAAGAAGACAGCCGATAGAATGGTCTGGCGCTCTCTCTTCCAAACCTCTACACCTCACGGTAGAAGGGGAACGACTAAGTAAGTAAGTAAGTAAGTAAGTTATCTGAGACAATAGACTGAAGTTGGGTGAGACAATAGATTGAGTCCTAACAAGGACTGTTTTGGTTATATTTCAGTTGGTTTTATCTGAGATAATAGACTGAAGTTATAGGAGACAATAGATTGAGTTACAGGAGACAATAGATTGAGTCCTAACAAGGACTGTTTTGGTTATATTGCAGTTGGTTTTATATGAGACAATAGATTGAAGTATGAGTTCTATTAATCTTCGTCTATTTAATCATATCAGGAAACACAATCATTATACCTAATTCCCCCAAGATACAATCAGTAACCTGATACGTTCATATTGAAACAATTTATATAAAATATATACAGGTGTAGGTAGTATAAATGACACACAACCAATACAAACATTATATATCTGCTGTAGGCCTATTTGCCTACAAATAGTAAATTATATTTACCCTCCAAGAAGTAAACAGGCCAGTGACTCGACTAGCGGAGCCGTCTGCTAGGTCAATGCACGCAGGTAAGCAATAAATCAAGGTTGACAGCTCCTCTTCCTCAGTCGGTCGGTATCTGGCTTTGTGTTGGTGTTGCGTGTTTTTGCATAAAATCTCGCCCGATTATATAGGCAGGTGAAGTAACTTCTACTGCTTAAGGAAAGCGTTTGGTTGGTTCCTGGCGGGGCAAGCTGATTGGTTGTCTGCAGTTTAGTACCATGCCTCGTACAGCCTAATTTTATTCTGTTTTTTCCGCCATATTGGGTGACAAGATGGCCGCGACCCACATCCGAAAAAAACAGGGCTTAAGTTTAATTTTATTCTGTCTCAGAGACTGGTGAACGTTGCTCGTTGATTGGTTGAAGCAAATGTGTATCTCGACATAGTGATTTAACAAAGTAGTGGGTTTACACACTCGTTTCACGACAGTCACCTGGGCATTGATTTATGTCGCATATATTCTCAGATCAATCCACTATTCACCTTTCAGAAAATTTATAGTGGCAATATAAAGATCGTGTTTCTTCCATGCCCAAATAATTCTTCTTCTTCTCTTCTTTGATCCATAGCCGCCGACCGTCAAAGCAGTCAGTGGCCAACACGCCTGGTAGCGTCTTGTAGGGCTGCAACAAATTGATTCAACTTTGTTCGGTCGGCAGCCATCCTACGTACAGTGCCCCAACTCTGAATAATTAAACGGGTTTATCTCTCTTATTGGTGCCTCTGAGTCGCGTGAATCTGATCTCAACTTACCTAATGGTGTGAAGCATTTATGACCTTTAACGTGAAGCGTTCACGGTAAAGGGCCGTTATGATGCAATCAAGTCTTAGCAAAGAAGTCTACAGTTGTTTGTTATCACGTATAACCTAATTAACATGTTTAAATCACAGCCAAATTCAACTAAGTGCACGTCATAACGCTTTTATCTCTTCACATTTTAATATATAACACCGTATGTTATTATTATAAATAAATTATTTCATGTAAAACAAGTAACGGGCGTCATGTCTCAAATGTACTCCCTAAAATTAGCTTGTAAAAATGTGGGTTTTGAACACGTATAGTAAGATTTAACTTCAGCCACTCTTGACATTTCTTCTCAGTATGATATCTTTAAATAATTAAATGAAGTGTATTTTATGTCTTTTCCTTAACGGAAAGTCTGTTTGTATACACACTGTGATATAACAACCAAGATCTTTCTTTCACATTTTTTTTTAGTTAAACAATTATAATTAATAAAAATTATTCAGAAGTACAATTACATGCAATGTTATTTATTTATATATTTATTTATTGATCGTCCGATTGAAAGAGTGGCTAGAGCGCTGATCTCTCTCGGCAAAGGTGCTGGGTTCGATTACGGTATTGATATCTCCAGTCTACCCAGCTGTAAATGGGTACCTGACTTTGCTCGTGAGTTAAGTAAGGAAAAGGCAGCGAGAAAGGGAACTGGTCACCACACCTCTCGATGCTAGACCCAGTATAGTGAAGTCTCTTACACTTTACTCCACTGCAGCAGTATCTACAATGGGATCACCTTGACCTTATATTTATTATTCCCTGCCCAAATTATGATCCCACTACACGCACCATACCGCACTACACGCACCATACCTATACCTGTTTGGAATGAATATTGACATAATAATTTCCCATCTTAGACGAAATTAGAAAAATTTCATACAATTTGTTTACGCACTATAAATGAATAACATATGACGCAAACATAAAAAAGATCTTTACTCTTTATCTCTCCAGTCTTTTGCCCTATAAAGGAAGGAAAGGTGGAAATATCTGCCAAATGGATTATAATAACTACAACGCAGTGCTATATACTGACGGTAGGAAGCACTGTACAGTGCGTGTTACCGGTTAATTCCTTGGCGCCTCCTACACAGGCGTGAATACAACAAGCGCGCAACAGGAAAAATTAGCATTCATACCGTTCAACATTTGCTATGGGAGACTAAACACCTATGGGTTTGCCCTGAGTGCAAGGAAGTTGATTCTGATCAACAGCATACAATGTTTTCCCTATCATTTCATATATACATAGTTGAGTGAATGTGTTTCTTTATTACCTGATACTTACAAAGAGTTTAAATTTGTGCCACTTGTTATCATTCCAACCGCCTTCTTGATTATAGAGCGTGTAGTGTTTCCTTAACCCTTCTTGTGGACAAATGAGAGAGAATTCCATATTTCCGTTCAACAGCGACAGGTCAAACATGCCCGCATCATTTTTTATCAGGCCATAGAACATGACGATGTCTTTAGTCGGCGTTCTAAATTCAAATTCTATTCTGAAAATAACAATATATATTTATATATATATAAAATATATATATATATATTATATATATATATATATATATATATATATATATATATATATATATATATATATATATATATATATATATATATATATATATATATATATATAACAGCTGGAATACATATAGAGGATCAAGCAGGATACGCAAATGATGGTAGGTTTTCAGTCAGGACATTATGGTCAGTATACATAACAAAAGCCAGCAGGTGAACAGGTCCACGGGAAAACATGGTTGACATTTAATAAACAAAGTTACTTCAAAATAACGTCCATCAAACATCAAAAGTACGTGGCAATGGATAAGCGTAGTAGATTATCTCTCGTCCGTCAATAAGTTTCAAACGTTAGGCATCTTTACGTGGCAATAATACAATAATGATACACTCCTCTCCTCTCCACTCAATCCTGGCCGTTGTACTAAAGGTTCGGGCAATCCACGAACAGAACCAAAGTAATGCTGCAGAAACAATCAGGACAAACAAAATATTAGTTGCCTCATATCTCAAAGTTACTTTTAGTAAATTATGGTATGAACTTCTAGATAAGTTCAGGAACCATCTTGCTCATAACGTGGCGGCCTCCGAAAATCAATAATGCCACAATACCTCGGTCGAAAAAACAAATACGGAGGGCCCACATAATTAACACACTGACCCCACGACAGGTGACAAACTACGTCACTTGTGATTGTCGCTCACCGCGGGTGAACGCTTCGTGCAAAAAATATACTACTCGTCAAAAGTCAAGGGTCACCCTATTATTTTCAATACACTTTTATTTTAGCGCATAGAATCAGTAAATGAAGGAAGTTTTTAGTAAATATGGGTGCAATATCTTCCTCTGACAGTCCTCTATGCACGTTAAGCATGAAAACAACTCACCGACAACCATGGTGATCACGTGCAATTTGGTTTGCTGACCATAAATTCACATTTTTAATCTGTTTTTTCAAACTTTCGTACAACCAAACAGGTGAAGTAATCGTGATGATTGCCATTCCACGTGCAATGCCGACTTTTCGTGAACAGAGTTCACTCTTAATTTGTTTTACAATCAGCAGACTTAGGGTAGTTTCATCACTTGCAAAAACCATGCCACCGAGAAGAAGTCTTGACACCTTACACAGAATGAGGGCTATAGCGTGGGTTAAAAGTGGTTTATCTGTCCGTGAGGTTGCTAGACGGCTTGCAGTGTCACACTCTACTATCCAAAGAATTTTGGAGAGATTTCAGGCCACAGGAAGTGTGGAGGATCGCCACCGGCCAGATCGCCCTAGATGCACCAATAGACATGATGACCGGTACCTCTTGTTGTCAGCCCTGCGCTATTGAACAGTGACTTGTTCCACTCTAAGATGTCAGCTGAGACAAACTGTAAACGTTAATGTCAGTCAAAGCACCATTCGCAGACGTTTACATGAATTTGGACTGGCTGCTCGACGTCCTGCAGTCAGAATCCCTCTTACTCCTGCTCATCGCAGAGCCCGTGTTGCTTGGTGTCGCGAGCACATCCGATGGACAAGGCAACAATGGAGTCAAGTTCTCTTCACTGATGAATCTCGCTTCACTGTGTCACTCAATGATGGCAGGATTCGAGTTTGGAGACGACCATGAGAGCGATTTACTGATGACACAATTCGAGAGGTGGATCGTTATGGTAAGGGTTCTGTCATGTCTGGGGAGGCTACTACAGACACGGCAGGACCCCACTCTACATCATCCAAGGCAACTTGACCGGCCCAAGATACCAGAATGAAATCTTGAGACCAATTGTTCAGCCTGCTCTGGAGGCCATAGGTGGTAATGCCATCCTCCAAGATGATAACGCTCGACCCCATCGAGCTCGTGTGGTGAATGAGTTTATTCAGCAACATGGGATCATCAGGATGGCCTTGCCAGCTCATTCACCTGACCTTTCTCCGATTGAGCACCTCTGGGATGTCCTTGGTCGAAGATTGTCAACAAATCACACCCTGCCAATGGATGTTGCACAGCTGACGTCATTTCTGCTTCAGGAATGACAAGCTGTTCCTCAGGATACTCTTCGGACCATTGTAGACTCGATGCGTCTACGCTGTCTTGAATGCCTTGCTGCAAACGGTGATCATACCCGATTTTGAAATGTCTATTTGTCCAATATCTATTGTGTGACTTTTGAAAAGGTGGGTGACACACTTCACAGCTTCATTGCGTTTGAATGTGTGTTTCCATTTCTTTACGTGACATGTCAATTTGGTACCCAATAAATGCCGTTTTGACTGATATCAATTACGTTTATATCAGATTTGTTTTATGGTTTCAACCAAGGTTTTTCTAAGTGGCCCTTGACTTTTGACACGTAGTATAGTTTGTCTACACCGAACACAATTCCTCACATAAAATGGACATGCGCTAGCGTGTAGTAACATGCTACAATATAGCCCAAATCTATCCTTAACAATATATATATATATATATATATATATATATATATATATATATATATATATATATATATATATATATATATATATATATATATATATATATATATATATATATATATATTGTTTCATGTTGAGATCTTTTAAGTTAATCGAAATTTCTATTCGAGCGAGATTTTACATACCTTGTAAAGTGTTAAATAGATGACAGTTCTCTTTAACTAAAAAGATTTCTTTAGTATCTCTGCGTTTCTGTTAGCACTCTTCTAACAAGGTTGTATGGCTTCATAACCTAAAACAGCAAGGTCCGCTGTACGTTTATTCTACGTAGTAATTTGTGATACTGCTTGAAATCATCTTTTTTTTAATGTAAAACTTTTGCCTCGTTTTGGCGAGGCACGTCCCGTTCAACCTAGTCGGTTATATTAGGGCGCATGTCCAAATAAAAAAGACCCTTAGGTCTAAGGATACTATTACTGCTTGAAATTGACGCTACCGTTCCTTTTATAGTCCTATATTAGTGCAGTGCCGTTGCTAGGCGATTCCCGCCAAAAGCTATTGACATTACTAGTCGCCTAGTGAAGCCGCTACCTACTTATCATAATTATGTGCATATCAATTAGGTGACGTCAAGAGTTTACGCTAGTTAAGGGAAATCAGCAACCCAAATGTTTTGTGCTTCGATTTCTATTCTAAATGTTTATGATAAATCCTACTCTACTTGTATGTAATATGCTAAAGTGAGTTACTAGCGTTAGCGTAGGCTATTCGGTCACAGATGTCATTGTTAAATACTGGCCAAATGTTAAATATGAAAAAAAAAAAGTTAAATAATTTGGCCAGTTTGAGTTTAAACATGGTCGATAAGAAACTGAAGATGACTGTTAATGGGAGTTTATGGCCACAGACAAAACGTTATAATCGAATACAGAGAGAGGTTTTTATTCTTAGCAGTACACACTGGCCGCACGGGCTAGTGATAGAAGTAGGTCGCGGGTTCTGTAATATAATCTGAGGAAACTCAAGCCACGCCCACACAGGGCTATTTGTAGATATGTGGGTTACTACTGTCACACCTGCTGTTATCTTACCGAGTTTAGAAGGTTGTAGTGAGTGTGTGTAGGTACATTCACACACAACACATGTACGCACATCAGAGGCATGGAGCGTTGAAACTACAGGTGACAGTTAATAACAGTTTATTTACATCACCACACGTCAACATTGAATACACACATAGTCAAAATACAGGTTACAGTAGTAAAGTACTCCACTTCTCAGAATCATCAAGATACTACAATATCAATGGCCTCCTTAAAGATTCTCCTCACATCAGCGCTATAATATACCTCACATCAGCGCTTTTAGCAAACGGTTATCATCACCGTGCTACAATGTAAATATGGCCTTCTCAAAGATACTCCTCACATTAGCGCTATCATTTAATAATGGATCCTTTTAGCGAACGGACATCATCGCCGTGCTAACAACATAAATGGCATCCTCAAGATACTCCTCACATCAGCGCTATCATTTAATAATGGATCCTTTTAGCGAACGGACATCATCGCCGTGCTAACAACATAAATGGCATCATCAAGATACTCCTCACATCAGCGCTATCATTTAATAATGGATCCTTTTAGCGAACGGACATCATCGCCGTGCTAACAACATAAATGGCATCTTCAAGATACTCCTCACATCAGCGCTATCATTTAATAATGGATCCTTTTAGCGAACGGACATCATCGCCGTGCTAACAACATAAATGGCATCCTCAAGATACTCCTAAAATTAGCGCTATAATAATAGAATGAATCCTACTAGCAATTTCTCACAAGACTGCATACCCAGCAGTTTGCAATAATCTCGCCTTCACTCATCTCAGCGCGATTATATAACAATATAAGTTAATGTATCCTTACATCTCAAAATACTGCACACCCAGCAGCTTGCAATAATCTCACCTATCAACATGTCTTCACATATCAAAATTATCCTCTCTCAGGAAATAATGGCCTACACAAGTAATGGCCTCTTATCTTCAGCACTGTACAGGCATACTATCAAAACACACACAGGGGCCGACTACTTCGGTCGATGCCCAAAAACTCACTACAAAAACCAGACTGAGACTCGGCTGTTCATAAACACCGCTCAGTCTACCTACTTTCACGGGCTAGCCACAAAAAGCTAAACACCCGTAGCTCAAAACAGTTCAGAGTGCATACCTCTACACAATTGAACTGACCAGCGTTCACACGCTTTCTAGCTTTCGAACTTTCTCAAACATACGAGAGAATTCCCCTATCACAATCTAACCTAACATCAAAGACAATCAAGTATTCAAGCAACATAACTCAAAATCTAATCTGTTTACCAAGCACCTAGAGGATCACTTCCCTTCCATAAGATTTACTCGCTACAGTCATACGATTTCCAACTAATTTTTAACGTGCACAACCTGCACACGGAACCTCCTATTTTTTCGCTCTTGTCTGAGAAGTTCAGGCATCCGATCTCACAACTCATGAAAAAGGAGGTCTCGTTGCAAGTTCGAAATCCCCCGGCAGCTGGAAATCGTAAAAAATAGGCCTTCGCAAAATTTACAAACTTAGTAAAACCTACCCATCACAAAAAATGTTTATAGAATGTGTGATTCCTGGGTAATTTCCTATCTTTCGTACCTTTTTGCTCCGCAGTGAATATATATAGTTAGGTGTTGTTTCGTAGCGCTTAGGGTTAGGATTAGGGTTAGAATTAGGGGTAGTATTATGGTTAACACTAACCCTAACACAAACCCTAATCCTAACCCTAATCCTAACCCTAATCCTAACCCTAAGCGCTACGAAACAACACTTGACTATACATATTCACTGCGGAGCAAAAAGGTACGAAAGATAGGAAATTACCGATTCCTGTATACAAAGATTAGAATTCTCTACGAGTGCTACGGAATTCGTGCACTATGCTGAGATCCTCTTTGTGTGATATAAGTTAAGAGATCTGAGCACTGATGGAGCTGTCCATGTGCAATGAAGATGGTCCTAAAAATCGTACCAAAACAAACCCCAAATAGCACAATACTTTAATATACGTATATTATGTCCCGTTGTCACGTGACAACACAAGTACTGTCCGTGCTTTCCTCACAATTTTCATTGTCTACATTTCTCTTCATCATGTGTTTCTTGGTTTACTTAAGCTTCTCTTATCCTAGGAATAGTCCCGATATATCAATCTTGAAGTCACTCATTTCTACTGTCACTTCTGATATTTGTCCCTGTCAGCTCATTGCATGAACATTTCAATGTCAAATCTAGATATTTTCAAACACTTAAAAAAAAAAAAATAGTGTCGGCAACCCAAATTTCTTTCAACGAGTAATCAAAATATTAGAAAGAATGTTCTTGAGAAAAGTGTGAAGTCTAGTAATAGCAGAAATAGGCAATTAATTAATTTTTTAGAAGATAAAGATAAAAAATAATGGAAATATTATAAGAGCATTGAATGAAGGAGCTGCAGAAGTGAACATAAATATGTAAGTTTGCTTAATATAATACGCAAAGGCATTTGAAGCAGAACATGACGCATAGACGAAATGTTAGAAAGCATAAACATCGACAGCAAAGATCTGAGACTGTTATGACAAGAGAAGAACTAGAACCAGACGATATCCAAGTAATAAGTCAATTTAATTTAAAATCAGCTGGTTCCTGAAATAAAAATGCAGCTTGACTGGATGAGAGCCAGACAAAGCGAAAACCCGCTGACCAATACTGTCCACTGCGCATGCTCTACTGTCAACATCCGTGTGTATTTAACAGACAATTTGAACGGAATCGTACAGCATGAAAACACTACAGTTACTGCCCAGCAAGTTATGAGCAGGGATCAAATCTGATGGGTGGACGACGTCTCCTTTCTGGTCGCCTTGGGGGAACTGGAATAACCACTGATCCGTCTTCTGAAATCTGCTACGCAACAGTAGTCTCAAGTGTAGTGCTGCTTTGTTGACTTGTTCTAAGATGGTTCGATTTAGCAGAATGTCATCATAAGTATTATCAGTGACTCTGCAGTGCTTGAGAATACTATCTGGCCTCATCTGATTTTTATGTCGCCTTAAAGTCTACTGACTGTCCTCACGAACAAGGTACATCATGCTTCCCAGTTTGCTTAGGAATTATCCTTGCAACCATGGATCACTTTTTGATGAAAAATTCTTGATAAACACAGAATCTCCACTGTGGAACTTAGATACCTTATTTCCACTGGGCCTACTTTTCGATGTTGTCTGGGGCATTATCACTGATAATTGTGTCCTGGGTTGACGGCCGTGCAGTAAGTCTGCAAGTGATTTGCCTGAGACTGCGTTTGGTGTCGTCCTGTACGCGAAAAGCAATTAATCTGGCGCAAATCTTTGTCATAGCAGACTTGAAAGTACGAACAAAGCGTTCTTCTTCGCCGTTTGAAGACGCGTGGAATGGCGATGTTTTATCAGTGAGTCTGCAGTGCTTGAGAATACTATCTGGCCTTATCTGAATTTTATGTTGCCTTACAGTCTGGTGACTGTCCACACGAACAAGGTACATCATGCTTCCCAGTATGCTTAGGACTTGTCCGTGCAACCATGGATCATTTTTTGATGAAAAATTCTTGATAAACACAGAATCTCCACTGTGCAACTTAGATACCTTATTTCCAATGGGCCTACTTTTCGGTGTTGTCTGG